>PVJL010007114.1:21160-82620 GCA_004026885.1 Lyroderma lyra | reverse complement strand
CTCCTGCACTGGGCTCTCCTGCACTGGGCACTCCTGCACTGGGCACTCCTGCACTGGGCACTGCTTGCCGGCACCGACCTCTAGACTCTGCAGCCCGGGCCGCACTGTTCTGCTGCTTCCGCCGCGGTCCCTGTCGCCTCCCACTGCCCACCCAGCAGCCTGTGGAAGCTGCATTTGGAAAGGGTCCTGGCAGATGGCATGGCTGAGGGCTTCTCCCTCTGAATTTGGGTCAAGAGCCATCCGGGTCTGGCAAGGCCCCACCACAGCCGCTCGGCCACCCTTGGCCACTGTGGGGCGGGGGTTCGGCCGGCCTTGGCTCCTCACGGAAGGCATCCATCGCCCTCCGCCAGCCTGCTCCCCCGGCCCACACCTGCCTCACACTGGCCTCCACCCCGCCCCACGGGCCCACTTCCCAGCTGCTGCGCCCCTATCTGTCCACTGATGCACCCCCTCTCAGATTTGATCCATTCTGGAGGAAGAAGCTGCCCCTGGAGTGGGGAGGACCCAGTATGCCTACAGCCCCCGAGAAGGGCCCCACCGGGCCTAAAGCAGCTCCACGCCTGCCTGCCTCTTCCTCAGACACTTCTGGAAGCAAAGTGCCTATCAGCAGCATTGCATCCTCTGGGGACCTGGGTGGAAGGTATGAACTTCCCTTGGCCACCACCACTAAAGGAATGTGCCAGAATGCTGAACCTTCTTGTTAGTAATGCTATGACTGTGCCTTGAATAAACAATCCTCCCAACCTCTGCTGACCTGTGCCTCTGCATCTGGACCCGCCCAGCCGGAGCTGCTAAGGGATGAACCTCCCTGAGGTCACTGGGCTGGACCCCCACACCTTCATGGCTTTGGGCCCTGGGGCCAGAGCTGCCCCTTACGGGCTCCCCTCACCCCAGGGCCTTCCATGGCCGCTGTCCGCACAGGGGAAGGCCTGGAAAGGTCTGCTGGAGAGACAAGAAGTGAATCTGCCTCATTCTTTCTGCTACGGATGCCCTGAGAGCTCCCTGAGCAGTAAGGGAGAACTTTCTAGTCTGTGAGTGACCCAGGAATCCACCTGGCCAGGCTGCCCTGAGCAGCAGAAGCCCCGGGGTGAGTGCTGGGCCCCGAGAGCGGGCCGCTGGCCAGACCAGCCACTGGATGCTGGACGAGACAAGATGAAGAGGGCTTCAGGCGGCGGCGGCCCCACCCCCCCCCCCCCCCCCCCCCCCCCCCCCCCCCCCCCCCCCCCCCCCCCCCCCCCCCCCCCCCCCCCCCTGCCCCGAAGGAGTGGCAGGCGGGGCTCCGGTCTGCACCAGCCTCAGCCAGCAGCTGGGGCGGGGGCGGGGGGGGGGGGCAGCTCAGACTGGGCAGCCCCTAATGGGATAAGAAACACCCTCTAGCAAAGGCTAGTTACGTCTGCTCTTGCACCATGGCAAGGAGGAGAAAATGTCCCTGCCCTGGTGGCCATGTGTCCTCGCCTAGGACACCAGGGTTCTGGCCTTCTTCTAGCCAGCTTGGTGACCCTGGGTTGGTCATCTCATTCAGAAAGTAGGGGTAGGAGGACATGAGGCCAACTGCTCTGCTTTGTTACTGAGCAGCGCAGATTCGGCTGGGGATGGGGGTGAGTGGAAGAGAGAAAGCTGGGTTGGGGAGGTCTCCCCCTGCTCCCAGTGAGGACAGAGGACCATCTCAGAGACAGGCTGCCCAGGGGCTGTTCCCCTGCCCCCTCCTCACTATAGTCCGTCAGTAGGCATGGGTTCAAAGCCCCTCAGGGCATGAGCCTGGGTGTGGGGCCTGTCCCCTGGACCCTTCTCCCCTCAGAGCAATTACTTCCCAAGTCAAGTCAGATGAAACCCACAAGGGCTGATCCAGGGCAGGGAGGAGCGTGAAGGCCACCCCTGCTGGGCGGGAGGGGCTGTGCTCTGCTGCTGTAGGAACAAGGGGCCTTTACTGGGATCCATGCACTCCTGCTGTAATAGCTGCCTCTCGGGGGCTCCTCCAGGGACCAGCAGAGTCCAGGGTGACCCCCAAGACCATTCAGGGGACTGTCCTCAGACAGAAACAGATGTGGAAAGAGAGGCAAAGAAGCTGAAGAGAGAGGGCTGTGGGCCGTCGCCTGTGAAGTCCTGAGCGGGAAGGGGTTGGTCAGTCCTCTCTGTCCTCAGCAGGCCTGGAGCCCCGGAGACCTGGAGGGTGGATGTACCTGGTCTGGGAGTGGGACTGGGGGACAGAACAAGTGGGAGGCCTGGTGCCAGGGAGACTGAGGGAGACTGAGTGCCATCTGGGCTCCACAGGGCTGGGGAGGAAGCAGGAGGACCTTGGGGTCCAGGAGGCTCTGCCTAGAGGGGAAGCATGAGGGGACTACAGGCACCCCCAGGGCCGGCTCCCGCCACCCTCACAGCCTTTCTTCTGGGAGAGGCTTCGGTCTGTCCTAGGGACCCGTGTGCTGGCCCAGCTGCGGGGCTCTAAGTCTGCTCTGCAGCAGGCGTGGGCGAGCCTGGCCTGTGGGAAGGCGGTTCACAGGTTTTCTCAACAGACTGCTTTCTGAACAACCAGTAGCCCAGCAGCCCAGCATCTCACATCTCCAGTGCTGGGTTCTCCGGCCTGGCTGCCAATGAGTCTCCCAGGAGATTTTCTACAACCCAAGGTCCAGGCCCCATCCTGGGACAAACCGAACTTTCTGGAGCGGGGCCCAGGCACCCCTATCTTAAGAAAGCCCTCCAGGTGACTAATGTGCAGAGAAGACTGCCTGGATAGGAACCCTGATCCCGGCCTTGAGTGCCCCGAAGTGGGGAGGGAACCTGGCCTCAGGACCTCACACTGTCACGTATCTCAGGAGGGTGTGGCCTTGCAGCAGCCTGTCGATCACAAATCCACAGGCTGGGAAAGCTCCTTCACTCTGCTGCCAGGGACCGCCAGGGACCGCCAAGGTCCGGCACCTGGTAGGTGATCAACGGTTAGGCCCAAACAAGCATTTGCTTTGCAGCTTGTGAGGGATTAATCCCTAGCACTGACGCAGCTTCTGTTGCAATCATCTCCTTTGCAGTAAGCACTGCTGTGTGGGCTGGCCAGACACGCACTGGGCCTCAGGGGTCCCTTCTAGCTACCTGGTCACCTACAGCAAAGGTCTGAGGAATCTCCTCTTCCCTCCGCTCCCAACACAGAACCCAAAGTGACTTTCCTGTCAGCTTTCCCATTCCAACTGCAATTGGTTCTAAAGTGCAATAAAGTCGTTTCTATAGGGACTGTTGGGCAGGGGTGAGTGCTTTAAATAAAAATGCAAAGCAGGAGAAGGGGAGGGGAGTGACTGGAGGTGGGAGGATCCAGGACCAGCCCTGTGGGAGGCGACCTGTGAGCAGGTAGAGAGAGGTGGCATGGAGGGGGACCTGACGATCTTAGGACTCTGGGGTTTACTTTGGTGACAGGGAATCTACGGGAGGAATCTGAACTGGGGAGTGGCATGATCCCCTTAGGTGCTGAAGCAATCTCACTGGGTGGGGACGAGGTGAACCAGCAATCCCACGGGCGTGCCATTGGACGCACTGGGGAGACAACATGGCAGCTTAGACAAGGAGAGGGCAGTGAATGAGCAGAGAGGTAGAGAAATCCGGAATGGGACCTGAGGATGGAGCAAGGAAGTAAGGATGACCCCAGTTCTTCAGCCTGAACAGGCTTACCAGACGGGGTTCCCAGGCCGGGGGCGCTGGCAGGGGCGGACCCAGGGAAAATGCCAGTTCCATTTTGGTCACGTTGCATTTGACATGCCTCACAGGGAAGCTGGGCAGGTGGCTGCGTCCCGGAGTCTGGCGTAGGAGAGAGTTAGGGTGGCGAGGTCAACTTCAGCGTCATTGAAAGCTTTGGACTGGCTGAGACCTCTGGGGACCAAGTGGAGGTAAGAGATGGGGAAGAGAATCCACTGGGGAGACTGAGCAGGAGGAGCCGTGAGGAAGGGGGAGAACCAGGAGAGCCTGGTGACCCAAAGCCAAGGAAAGGAAAGGACTCCGAAAGGAAGGAGGGCGCCAGCTCTAACCACACCTGACAGTAAACACGGAGCACAGAGGAGTTCAAAGCCACCAGGAGGAAGCACCGGCCAGGTCAGAGAGCTGAGCATGCCAGTAGACAAACTCCTCCCACAAATGAAAGGGGTGGGGTGGGGGAGGGGCCGGTGGAAAGCCAAAGGTTTCAGAGACACGACCAGATACAATGGGTGGCCTTTGGTGGCATCCTGAGTTGAACAAACCAGCTGCAGAAAGACGTCTTTGAGACATTAGGAGAACCTGAATGTGGACTGGGCATCAGGTGACGCTGAGGAGATCCTGTCCATCGTGGTGGGTGTGTCGGTGTGCGCTGAGGTGAAAAAAAAGTATCAGCTACAAGTTCATATGGAAGACTTTACAGGTAAAAGAATGGGAAGTCTGGGGTTTGCTTTACAGATTCTTCAGCCAAATAAGAGGGTTGGGGGAGATGTTGAGTTGCTCACTGTCAATGCTGACTGAAAGGTCCTTGCAGATTCACTAGGCTCTGATTTCTGTGTGTGTGAACATTTTCCATAATAAAATGTTTACAGATAAAGGAAAGAGTTATCCACTCTTCTAAGTACTGCTGAGCGGAAGAGCAACATGTGGCCTGGGATGTGACCCTGAATCTGGCAGGATGGGGGTGACGTGGACAGTAATGGAATGGGGTGGGGAGGAAAGCCTGGTTGAAATGGTTTTGGTTTGCTCCTAAGAGTGAGACAATGAAGAGAGCCAGGAAAGACAGCTTCTCCGAAGAGTTTTGCTATCGAAGGAAGTAAAGAAATGGGACTGCAGCTGAAGAAAGGGGTGGGGGTAGGATGGGGCGGTTCTTTATATCAGAGGGGACGGGAGGGCTGATATACGAGGAAGACTACAGGAGAGAGGACTGCAGGGCTGAGACCTGGAATAGAGGAGGAAGGAATTACCCCCCATATGCACACACGCACATGCACACGCACGTACACATGCACACGCACGTACACATGCACACGCACATGCACACCCACATGCACATGCACGTACACATGCACATGCATGTACACATGCACATGCACACACACGTACACATGCACACTCACGTGCACATGCACGTACACATGCACATGCACACGCACATCCACATGCACACGCACGTCCACGTGCACATGCACACACGCACAAGCAGAAGGGTGGCCTCATGCTTAGGATGTCTCAAAACACTGGTCAGAGGAGGGTGTCTGGCTTTTCAAAGCCCGGTCACCTGTCACCTGAGAGGGTAGTGAACATCTGAGAGCCATGGGCGAGGCACGGCCTTCTGAGTCTGAGCTGTTACCACATCACACGGCGGAGGAGGCCCTGTGTCAGTGGACTGGGCTCGAGAGGAAAGCAATGCTTCCGGTGCCACAGTGGGAAAGGCATGCCTAACACGCTCCAGATGCGGGTGTGCAGCCCACCGCCTGGCAGACCCAGGCCTCTGCACTCAGTTGGGCACTGGGAGGTTGTGGGCACCCCCCAGCCTCGGTGGTCTTGGCTGAGAAAGCGGAAGCCTCGGGGCGAGGGCAGCGGCCCAGGGGCAGCCCTTCCCACCACTCACAGCCCAGCTCCCGGAGCCCACCCTTGGAGGCCAGGAGCATGTTGGGGGTTAACCCCGAGTCTGCTCACATAACACCCCTGTTAATGCTGTTCCTTCCCCAGGCCCCTGGCTATCTCTCTACCTGCCTGCCTGATCCTCCTGAACACACACACACACACACACATACACACACACACACTCACTCCTGCTCCTCAACTCCAAGGTCCACTCCAGGTTAACGCATTTAATATCCTTAAGATGCCCGCTCTGGGGCTGGCTCCTGGGAAGAGCTACAAGCTTTCCTCGGAGTCTTTGGGTGCCCTTTGCTGCTACCCCGGCACCTGGCTCATTCCTATCCCTGGCCTCACCCTGTTCACCAGCAGGTGGTCCCCCAGGTCCCTGCCCAATGAACTGCTTCAGACTCTGGATTCGTGTGGGCTTGTGTTGTAGCAAATCAATCCCTAAATGTATAAATGGCACAAACACTAAGAGGTTTATGTCTCTTCCTGGAAAAATGCAAACTGGGTGAGTCCCTGCTCTCCATGCTACAGAAGCACCTGGGCTCCACTAGGCACTTCTGATTGGGGTACACTCTCCTCTAAGCAGTGATTCGGGGACCCAGGCTCCTTCTGCCATGTGGCTGTGTCACATTCAACACAGGGCCCTCAAGCTCACTGTGAGGTCTGCATCAACCTGGGTGACAGAGCACAGGGGAGCACATGGGGGCTTGGAGGGGGGCAGGCCTGGGAGTGGCACACATGCCCACACATTCCATTGGGCAAAGCTTGGTCACATGATCCATCTAATTGCAAGGGAGGCTGGGAATGGGGTCCAGCTGGATGTCCAGGAGGAAGAATACTGGGCTTAGGGCTGGGACAGTTTCCATCACAGACCCCTCGCCCCATCTCAGCCACTGGCTCGGCTCCCCCTGGCCTCCCCTTCCCTTCCGCCCACTCCAGCCTTGGGCTTTCCGATCCTGTCCCCCCCCCACCCTGCCCCAGGTCCACTACCCTGCAGCTTCACCTCACACAAGCTGACACCCAAGAAAAGGCCAGTCCTGGAGGGTCAGAGAGGCACGCAGAGCAGGTTTATTCCTCATGAGTTTATACAACCACAACATGGAGCAAAAGCTGTAATAACAGGGCAGACAGCTCAGGTGGAGGGCAAAGGGCCTCTCCTGCTGCTTTCTCTTCTATCTGCCTGCCCAGATACAGGCACGGGCCAGGGACAAAGCTGGGGTGTTATGGATCCAGGGGGTGCAGGCAGAGGCAGAAAGGCAGATCGGGGAGATGAGACTCAGCCCTTGCTGGGGTGGGTGGGGAGGAACTCGGTCTCCGGGAATGACGTCACCCCTCCTCCCTTGGGCTCCCACAGCCCCACCCCACCCCGATGAGCTAGCAGGTTCTTACAGAGCTCCCACCTGAGTGCGGGGCGAGGAAAAGCAAAAGAAAAACTTCCCGGCCAGGCGACATCAGAGTAGGACCCTGAGACCCCGATGAGCCCTCTCAACAGAGTCAGGTCACCTCTCCCTTCCTCAGTGGCTCTCCTGATTACCAGCCTGTGACTCCACCATGAAGGCCAACACTGTCCCTCCTCTCTCCCTGTGAAATGCAAACAGCCCTGGAAGAGAGAAGCACTGAAGCAGGTGAGCCGGAGGGGCCGAGCTCAGCCATCCCACTCCCCCGCGTGGCTCAGGCCCCCTGAGGAAGGTAGCTGACAAAAGAGCCCGTCGTCTCTCAGAGTCCTGTACCTTCCCAGCCCCGTGCCATCTGTGCCCCTAAAGTGCTGCTGCTCCTCATGGAGGAAGAGGGCACGCCAGAGGGGAAAATAGGACAGGCAGGGAGAAGCTACTAGAGATGTGGAGAAATCCAGAAGATTCTTCCTAAAGAAAAAGCCACCCCTGTCCCCATGTCTGCACTTCAGCCGATGGTGGGAGATGGGGTGGGGATGGAGACCCAGCTCTGCACCTCCAGTGTGGCCAAGGGGACAAGGAGCAGGATGCAGGGAGGCCGAGGGGAGCCTGGGCTACAACGGACACAGACCCACAAGCAGACACAGCAGGCGGAGGCCGCCCGGGGAGGACCGGGTGGAGGCCGCCTCCTACTCGCCAGCCCAGCCTCGACTCATGGCCTGGACCACGGCCCCGTAGAGCTGGCTCCAGGCGGCCCGCGTGGCTGGGGTGAAGGCGGGGCCCAGGCACTTCTCCAGCATGTAGAGCAGGGACTCGCCCACCGTCTGCAGAGGCAAGGAGCACCTGTCACCGCCGTCACCGCCGAAGGCAGGAAGGCTCCACGCCACTCCTCTGGGGTGAGGAAACTGGGGCCTGGGGCCGGACGGGGCTCCCAGGCCTTTCTTATCCCCTGCACAGGGTCCACGCCTCCTGAGCAGGATTCTGCCCTCATCCTTGCCCCTTACATCCGAGGCGTTAGAGGAAACAAAGGCCTTGACTCCACTCCCAGCCTTGCAACCACCCCGTGAGAGAAGCTGAGTCATTGCCTGGGACCCCCAGCTCAGACCTAGTGAAGTCGCTGCCCCCAGGCCTGTTTCCAACCTCTGCAAGGCAGCATCCGTGGTGGTAAGAGCCCAAGGATGGCCCTACGTTCCCCACTTTCTCTGGTTCTAAAAGAGGCCCTACCAGAGAAGGGAAAAAATGGAGGTTCAGAGAGATCAAGGAAGCACCAGGCAGGTGAGTACCAGCCCCAGGCCCCAGCCCTGGCTGTCTGAGGGTACAGGAATGGGGGGAGGGAGGGGAGGACTGGGAGAGAGTGGTGGCCACAGGCAGAGAGAGCAAGAGCCCCTTTACCCACCGAGAACGAGCTGAGCTTCACGCCCACCGCACGGTGCTTCCTGCCCAGGCCCGTAAGGTAGTCCTCCAGCGAGGACAGGTCCTCCACGTTGGTCACCGCAGTGTCAATCACAAGCATCACCTGCCAAAGCCAGGGAAGCGCTGAAACAGGCCAGGGCAAGCCATCGGCTCACAGCACAGTCCAGAATCTGGGTGTCCCAACTGGAGGTAAGAGAGGTCACCAGGACCTGCATACAGTAGGTGTAGCCCCTCTCTTCGGAGGGTGTGTGCCCAGGACAAGGGGAAACTGAGGCCCTGTGAGAGTTGAGAGCCTCTAAGAAAATCCCATTTTGGTTTCCCTAGGCAGATAGATGGTCCCTGGTAGATCAGCGCCAACACCACCGGCCGGAGCCAGGGGACAAGGCCGAGGGCAGGGGCAGCTGGGAGCCGCTAGCTGAGCACGGGTGGGAGGAAAGGCTGACTCTGGTGCCTCAGCCTGAGCCCAGCCAATGCAGCAGGAAAGCAGCAGGTGGCCCTGACACGAGGGAGCAGGAGGTGGGGTGTAAGGCCAGGCCTGGGGCAGAAAACAGAAGTACTTTTCTCAATCCCCGGTCCCCCATTTTCCCCTCGGAAGGCTCTCTGCTGGGTCGCAGGGTCACTGCAGCTCCGCCTTCCCCTCACCTTCCTGATGTGGTCCAGGAACTCGGGGGAGGACAGGCAGTCCTCCGGGCTGGAGAACTGGCGGCAGTTGTACTGGAAGAGGGGCAGCAGGTCGGGCTCCAGGTCAAACAGCCTGTGGGGGGAGGCCCTGGAGTCAGTCCTGGGTATCTGCCCTCCGAGGCCCCAGCAAGCCCTGAGAGCCCTGGCTGCTCACCGTGGGAGTCGGGGTGGACCGGAGTTTCGGCCGGAAACTGTATAGCACCCCCTCCAACCTGGCCCTGACCCTTCACCAGCTGTGTTGGTGCCCTCTTCCTAGAAAGAGCATGTGTCCCCAGGTCACTCATAGGACCCAGCATGTAGCAGCCCCTCCATAAACAGTGAGGGTGCTGGGACAGGTAGGGTCCTCAAACAGGAAGCCTGGAATTACATTGTGGGGAAAGTAGATCTCGTGTTCTCTCGCTCTCTCTCTCCCCCGCCTCCCTCTCCCCCTCTCTCGCAGCCCTCTTCTCATTCTTAGGTCAGAACCTCCCAGTCTCAGCATTTCTGAGGGGACTGTGGCCAGCGATGGTGATAAATAGTATTAAGAACTCCTTACACTTGCTGAGCATTGTGTTTTACACGTGGTTAACTTGTGCACTCCTCACTGTCCTAAGCAGTGGGTACAACTATTATCCCGATTTTATAGAGGAAACAGAAGCCCAGAGAGGGTAAGTGACTTGCCTAAGGTCACACAGCCTAGGAGTTGCAGAGCCAGAGGGTGCCTGAGGAAACGATGGGCTTGGAGAAAGCACAAGCAGATGGGAGGCACAAGCAGAAACTCTCAGCTACATCTGGGGGTCCCAGCAGGGTTTTGTGTAACTGAATTTACCTCCCTTTCTCAGGTGGGGAGGTTTTGCAAAGCTTCCTCCGAAGTTCTGGGCTGGCTTAGGGAGCCAAGGCTCCTGAAAAACCATGTTCGTGAAAGGGAGCCTCCCTGGTGATGGCACCGGGGTTACTGAGAGACCTTCAAGCTGAGGTTGAAGGCTGGTCTCCCCGACCCCGTAGGGGCTGTGCAGCCCCTCAGCCCTCTCCCCAGTGGGGAGACTTGGGCATCTGTCATCCCTTCCCTGGCAGTTCTCTGTCTAGCCTGCTCCTTTCCTCCCTAAGGTTTATCCTTCGGTTGTTTGCTGACAGTGCACTCTCCTGGGGCCCCGAACCCCGTGCCCCATCAGCTAGGCGCGCAGCACATCCTCCCCACAAGGGCCCTGGGGGCACCCCAATCTCTTCTTACCGGCAGCGTGAGAACCCCTGGAGTCACCATCCAAGGAATGAACACTCAGGGGGTACAGAGTCGAGGAGGAGGCGCGACGCGGGGGCTGCTCTGCTGGCCCGAGCGTAAGGGGACCCCGGTGAGGACCCCCGCCCGCCCCCGGCGAGCCCCGTTGGGCGCGGTGTGCAGCGCAGGGACACAAGACGCGCCCCCGCCGGGTGGAGGGCAGAGGGGCTGCGCTTCCGGCCGCTGCTTCCCGCTCCTCTGCTGCACACCTGGAGGTGCCCCAGCGCCGAGGCAGCGGGCCAGCGCCTGGCACCCACTCCCAGCGAGCCCCCCAACCCACCCGGAGGCGCTCGGGCCTCACCTGGCGAACAGCACCGTGCCGTGCTCCAGCGGGCTGCGGCTCACCGCCCGCCAGCTCTGCCGGATCAGCGTGGGCTCCGGGCGCTCCATGCTCGCCCGCCCGGGGACGCGAGGCGCAAGGCTGGGACCTCGGGGCGCCGGCGCCGTCAACGCACCTGCCGGGCCATCTCCGCGGCGACCGGGGCCACTCTGCACCCGCTGCGGTCCCTGGGTCTCGTCTGGATGGGGTCCAACCACCACTTCTCTCCCACCCTAGGTGGAGGCACCCCAACCCTGCCAGCCCCGCGGACGCTTCTAGGGACCCTGCTCCAGCTGCTGCGCCCTGCGCCCCGCGGCTCCCAGAGCGCCCCGCCCCGCGCCGCCCGACTGGGGCGCTTTAAAGTAACCGTGGCCCCCGCCCCTCTCTGTCCAAAGGCGCTCATCTCAGGACAACCGGCTCTGGCCGAGACGACCTGGTGGCAGGGGAAATGCCCGGGCTTCACAGCTTCACAGAGATCAGGGAGCCTCTCTGGGCCTGTTTCTCACCTGGAAACGAGTGGTATTACACCTACTAGTTAGGGCACGGTGTCGAATTTGATGTCCTCGGGCAGGCTCTGCATGAGCGCCTCTCCACAAGCCTCACTCAAACATTGCCTGGAAGGCTTTGAGTTTGCCACCCACTTGGCACAGTCTCCTTCCTTCCTCCCCAAGGCCGGGGATGCCAGGTCACCCACCTGTATGACCAGCCTGAGGCTGGGAGTGTCCTCTGCCCTAGTTCTGGATCTAACTGAGGCACCTGCACACCGTGGGGGCCACCTGGGCTCTCAGCCATAGGGTCAGAGCCAAGACCAAGTCCTTTCCAGCTAGGCCTGGGGTTTTCTAAGACTCCAGCTTTACAGATGTGTGGGACCAGTTATAACCCTGGCTCTCTGTGGCCAGGCTGTGGTCTCGGGTCCAGCAGCCGTGAACACGGCACTACCGGGACATTGATGAAGTTAAGCTGGAGCATTCTACATCCCATGATTTTTAATAAACTTTTTTAAAAGTTTAAACAGAAGTACTATTTATGTTATCAAATATAAGGTCAGGTGCAGAATCTCATGCTCACCATTTTGGGTGTGAAGTAGGTTAAACATAAACTTTTTCTCTTTCAAGCATGAAAGTTCCTTGAGCCCCAGCCCAGTTCTAGTGGCCTAGGTTTGGGAGAGAAAGCCCATTTTTCACCCTCGTTTATCATTCCTTGCAAGTGTCTCAGCCTATCTCCTCTCAGTCTGCCCACTTCTTTCTGCTCAGCTGTACATAGTGTACAGCTGGGTCAGGTATCGAGGTCTCTGGGGGCTCCTCCGTCCGCATCCTTTGTTGTCATGGGTACAATGTGGGCAGGTGTTCTGGGGCCATCGGTTATGAACATGACAAGCCCTGTGCTAGGCATGGAGTGTTGAGTCCTTGCCTTCTAGAACTTCTTCTGGCCCCAAATCAGGACTAACAGCCTCAGCAGAACTTCTTTCATGCACCCAACCAAGCCCAATGAAACCATCCAGCTGCTCTCCCTCTTACAAGGAGTTTGAGTGCTCCCATCTCCCCACACACCTCTGGGGTCTCTGAGCTGGAGCAGGAGAGCACGGCTGTAAGGCAGCCAGCTTTGTGTCTCAAAGAGTCTAAGAGATCCTCGTATAAATGCACAAAGGGACTGGAGGGGGCTGGAGGAAGAAGGACAAGGCTCTTCAGGGACTAGAGCCTAGCTCAATTTCTCACAGCCGGGCAGCCAGGTGCAGCAGGTCACAGGGGAAGGTCACATCTCCATCCACCTTGACCTTCTTTCAGTGCTCAGGTGCCTGGTACTCCATGCAGGCCACCTGCCTCATGTCCGGCTGCACTTTGTGACAACAGTCTACACTCAGGGCTCTTCTTGCCTCCTCTCCCCTTTGCACAGGGTCTGGGCTCTGATAAGCAAATGGAAGGTAATGGCCTTAGCTAGTAAGTAGGGACGTCAGCACTCACTCTGCCTGTGCAGAGCCAGGAGGAGGCAGGAGAGGGCTAAGTGCACTCCCATCTTTGCTCCCCTTGGAGAAAAGACCTGAGAATCTGGCTGGGCCTAAGTAGTCAGGATGGTGCATTCCAACCAGAGACTGAGGGTCTGAATCCACATTCGAGGGCCTGGGAATGTCACAGGAGCTCCCCTCCCTGCCTGGCATCAGTCCGTCCATGACTTGGACAGGAGGTTCTAACTGAGGAAAGTTCAAATACTGCTCTAGAGCCAGTG
Source organism: Lyroderma lyra (assembly GCA_004026885.1). Lineage (NCBI taxonomy): Eukaryota > Metazoa > Chordata > Mammalia > Chiroptera > Megadermatidae > Lyroderma > Lyroderma lyra. The sequence continues at coordinate 69,773 of PVJL010007114.1, read as the reverse complement.
CTGTCACTGGGGTCGATTTGTCATCAACAATGATAAAGAACTACCATTTATCAAGCATTCATGTCCAGACACTGTGCAAGGCACTTTGCATCATTAACTCTTTTCATCCTCATGATAACTCCATCCTCATGATAACTGTTTATTATACCCTCATTTTAGCAGTGAGGAAACAGAGGCAAAGAGGTTAAGTAACTAGCCCAAGGTCACATAGTTAATTCGTGGTGGGGCCAGGATTTGACCTCAGGTCTCACTCTGGCCCATCCTTAGGCCTCCATGATCTGCTGCCTCCCTCACATTAATGGATTGTGACCAGGGAGCTGTGTCCACAGTTCTGACCAAGCCAAGGTCACTGGGTCTGGATCAATGGTGTACTGGAACTGGTTCTTAGATGGAGTAGGTGCATCTTCCCAATTCATTCAGTGACATGAGGTTGGTAGCCTCAAACAGGCCACGGGAGGAGTATTTACACCATGGAAATTAGCAAAGGCTGCAAATCAGGGCTTTTTTCCTCCCAGAAAACCAAAGGTCTGTGTGTACCAGTAAACGCTGCTCCCTAGATGAGCTCTCAATGTGTTCGACAGAATGTACATGGAACAGGCTGACTCCGGCACCTCTGAGTGCAGCCCCTGCCTTCTCCCCAGGGACCCTGCTGCCAGGTTGTTCTGGGAGAGTGTGTCTAGGCCCAGGACCAGGCTGGAGAAGCAGAAGCGGCCCTACTCGCTGCCTAGCCTTGGCCCCACTGTTTACAGATCATGGGACCTTAGGTAAGTAATTTAATCCTCATGGGCAGAACGGGGACAAAAAGCATTGACTTCACTGGGCCTTTATGAGGATTAAGGTCTCGATGTATCAGGACTTGGTAACCTGAGCTGAGCCAGTCAGGAAGTGTCTGGTCTTTTTCTAACCTACCTTTCCTCAGCATTTCCCATCTTGTACGACCCCTCCCTCCAGTCTCCAGCTACTCTTGGTCCTAAGAGGAAACGGGGCCTCGGGCAGCCCACAGGACTCCCCATTTCACAGTGCAGAGCTACTCCCTTTCTCCCCCACCTACTGTCCCCCACAAGTGAGCTCTTACCACTTTGGACCCTTAACATCACTCCTGATGACACGAGTGGAAGACCCCTATCCAGGGGCCTCTGGTTAACAGAATGGAAGCTGCCGCAATGCTGGCCACTCGGCTGTCTCAGAAGTAGGCAACTGCTACTCCCTCACTCCTGTCTATAGTTGTGGGGACAGGTTAAAAGAGGAACAATAGGGTCCAGCTTCCCACTTATTCTGGAATAAGTTTAAATAAGTCAAAATGGCCGACATTACTCAAGGAACCTTACACCTGAGCGGGCCCCAGCACCCAGTGCGCTAGGACCAGGTCACCTGCCCAGGCCAGCGCCTCTGCCGGAACCGGAATGGCCCCAGGCACGAGACACAACAGAAGGTTCTTACGCTCCAAACATTCTTCTCCTTCTGGGAACCAGCGGGCAAGTCAGAGTCAATTAAGTACAATGAGAACACCACAGCACTCAAAATAAGAGCTATTTATTACAAAAGTAAATGGCCTCTGATTATCCATGGAAACATTTTTTTCAAATATGAAATGTGGCTCAGGAAGCTGAGTGCAGGTCGGGCTAACAAATTCTTCTTCCTCCACCAGCAAGTCTGTGGGGCATGTCACCTTTCTGCCAAGTCCTGGGCACGGCAGCCCATCTTCAAAGCACCCCTCTGACGGCCCCTCTCCCCAGCATTGTCCAACAACAGAACCTGGGCACCTCAAGCTGCATCAACTCAAGTATTCTTGACCCCAGAGAAGTATGTGCCAGTGTGGGCAAGGAGGAGGAAGAGTGAGCAGACGGTGCGCCATCTCCCATCCTTGGAAAGCAACAGAAAAGACAGAGGGACCCTTTGTCCACGGTGAGGCCACATTAGCAAGCAGCAATGGGCCAGAAGCTGCCTGGGATTTCTCCCTCCTCGCCCGCACCCAGAGTGGCTGCCCCGTCTCCCCTCCAATGAGTTCCTGTTGGGAAGTACAAGGCACAAGGGGACACCAGCGGCCTCCTGGTTGTCATTGTGGGCCACTGTTCTTTGTTAAGAGCCAAGAACAGGTGCCTGCATTTTCCCTCCAGGAGAGCCCACCCAGGTGGCTACCCCCATTCAGCTCAATTTCCTCCATAGGGAGGAGGGGAGGGCAGAGGTGGGGTGCAAGGGGTGAGCAGAGGTTCTCCATCCCTGCTCTCCTTCCCTTCCAGACATGCAATTAAGCAAGCAGCCCGAACTCAGCAGTCGGGCAGTGCTTCCTGCAGGGGGAAGTCAAAAGGGCTGCAGCCCTGGGAGAGGGAGGTCATCAGGCCCCAGATCTAATTAACAAACCTGCCTTGCTTTTGATGTTGCTGTATTTCCTCTATTAACATTAATGACGGTTGGTCTGAACATCCAAGCAGGGCCAGAAGCTTCCCTCCCCACCACCCAGTAGGTAGCACAGTCTGTCCCTGGGACCAATTTCCAGTCTCCGTGGCAACTGCCTCCCAAAGATGCCCTAAAGAGCTCTGACCCCGTCAGATAACGAAAGATGGAGCGTGGCGGGGATGCATCATCAACCCCGAAGCATCACACCCCTCTGAGACAGAGTCAGCACTCCAGCAAGCACTGGGAGGAGGGAGGCAGGCTGAGGGGCTGGCCTCGATTGATGCGGTTGTGACCCAAGGGCGGTCTTAATCTGTTTGGGGAGGAAATGAAAGCAGCAGCTCTGAGCTTCTTGCTTGGGCTTCAAATGATACAGTAGAAGCTTTAATGCATTTCTAGAAGCTGTGGGTCATTGGGAAAAGAGACTGGTGAAACAGTGACACAGAGAAGGGGAAATGAAATGGCGTGAAAGAGGAGGACTAGAGAAGTAAAAGTGGGGAACACTTACACGACAGGAACACCTGGGACCCCAGCCCGGCCCCACGAAGACCCTGCTCTGCCGCACATCTATCTCGGCTGCTGAGCAAGGAGCCCAAAGGCTCTCGCAGGAGAACGCGTCTGTCCCATCCTCCCAGCCAGGCTGGATGCAGCAAGAAACGGCCACTGGCGCCCAGGGCCTGGGGGCAGCCAAGGACAGGGTGCTGGTCCTCCCACCAGTCTCAGACAGCGAGGAACCAAGGACTGAGGAGGGCCAACCTAGGGCTGGTGAGTGCTCGGTGGCCTTGCCGTAGAGCTGTCCTCTGTGCCCACGGCAGGCAGGCAGCCCGGCCACGTGCTACCACACGGGAGTCCCCCAGCAACAGCCCTGTGGGACAGCAACTGGGAGGCCGGCCCTCCAGCTCGGTGCTCTGCTGTGGTTGTTAGTTTGTGAGTTGTTAGTTTGATGACAGCTCTGCTATCCCATCTGCTCTTCCCCTGGTGATGTCCCAAGGTGGGGTTGGCACTCTCAGCCCGCCTGGAGGTCAGGGAATTGCTGCCATGTCTGACTTACAAACCAAACCCAGTGTGAAAGAAATACCAGAAAAGACGACTGCAGCCCTGGACTATTTCTTAGAGTTTATGACACTCAGCTGCTCAGCCTCAGTCATGTGGACTCCCACGCACTCCCACCCACTCTCACACACACTCACACTTCCTTATGTTGAACCCTGGGGGAAACGGGCCTGACACATGTTGTCCTGAGCATCCGCAGCTGTGGAGTCTGCAGACAGAGCCGTGGCTCTCTCCAGTGTTGTTAAATTCTGGGGTGCTCCCTGAGCTTGGTCTTGGCAGGCAACAGAATTCCTCAGGCTCCGCAGGCAGCTTCCTCCACAGCTGGGAGGGTCCAGGGACTGGTTCCAAGGCTGGCTGTCCCTAGGAAGTTCCTGGACTGAGGCTGGAGTCCTTGCTGTGGCTTCAGAAGTCCCAAGATTCCAGCCACCTGAGTCCTGCCATTGGACTTCGGGGGTCCTGGGCGAGGGGACCGATCATCCCATAAGCGAGAGGGTGGAAGAGGTAGAAGCTGTGAGAGAGAATTCAAAGGGAGGCAGATGGCATCCCAGGGCCTCTGCAGACACAAGCCTCCCCACAGATCTTTAAAATCAAGCTCCTCGTGCTGGAGCTCACCAAATCTTTTCTACCCATAAGACCTATTTTCTTTCATCACCACATCTGCCTGAGTTCACCATTGGGCACACTACAGCCTGAGAGCTTAGCAGATGCTGACTTAATGACAATAAAGGAAAGGGCTCCTCCCCGGAGGCCCAGGAGAGAGACCAGTGCAGGGGTCTGGTCGTGGGCTGTGCCCAGAGTATTTGTTAAAATGTGAAAGTGCTCTCAGGTCACAGGTCACCATTCCCTGTTCATGCTTTTACATTGTCCCGCAGTGACTCTCAACAGGAGATCTGTGAGGCTTGCACGGTGGGGAAAGGTGGGGAGGCTTTCTAAACAGCACCCTTCTTCCAGTTATTCTGAGCCACATCATGTATCCCCAGACCCTTTGACCCACTGTCTCCCTCACCCCGTTGAGTGCTACTCCAGGAGAGAGCCACTGTAATGAAAGAGGGGTGCCCTCCAGGTGTGCCTGTAGTACAAAAGCTGGGCACCACCAGCATGAGGACAGAATGCAAAGATGAGCTCCACATTTCTGCTATTTGGCTGCAAATTACAATCACCTGGGGAGCTTGAAAACTGGCTGACAGGGCCCTAACTGGGCTCGACTGAATCAAAACCTGTGGAGAAGGCACCAGTATGCTCTGAAAGCACCGGGGGTTCTAAAATGCATGCAGGGCTGAGGCAGCAGTGCAAGGTGCAAGGCGCTCACCTGTAGGCAGTTCCCAGGAGCAGGCTCAGGACTCCCACCACATGGATGCCGCTGGCCAGAGAAGAGGAAGCCAGGCTCCAGGCACACAGCCGCAGGAGAGTGTCCCACAGAACGCCTGGTGGAAGGAGAGAAACCTAGCACAGCCGCCGAGGATGCCTCCCAGGATGCAGCAGGAAGGTCAGAGCAGCAGATCCACTCTCAGGGCTGCTGCTCCACAGTGGCCTCCTCCCGCCCAGCCTCCGTCCCGTCACCAAGTCCAGGTGAGCAGTGCTGACCTGTCAACATGCTGGAGAAGAGCATAGCTGGGAAGTAGTGGTGGAAGTAGAGGACCCGGCCCATCAGGAAGAATGGGAAGTAGTGGAGCCCCCAGCCAAGCAGCAGCTGACCGCCTCCTCGCAGCAAGACATGGGACAGCCCTGGGCCCAAGGAGCAACGCCTCAGTCAGCGGGCAGGGAGGGGCAGAGGGCCTGGGTTCCAGCCCAGCTCTGCCCCTTGCTTGCAGTACGACTAGAATAAGCCCCATCACCTTACTGGGTCTTCCTCCCCTCACCTGGACCAAGTCGAACAGCCCTCTGGCAGCTGGCAGAAGAGCAGCTGGCTCTCAAGGGCCCAGCTCACAACCCAGCCCAGCACCCATGAGAGGGGCACCAAACACCAGCAGAGGCAGCACCGCCTCTAAAGAGACCAAAATCCTCACACCTGACAGCACGCAGCCCCCACCTCCATCTCCCACATCTCTGCTGCCGCTGCAGACAGGGTGGAGGTGAGGGCAGGGAGGAAGACAAAGTGGGACAGAGGGGCTCTGGGACTATGGCAGAGGCAAAAAGAGCCTGTGTGCCTATCTCAGATGCTGTGGTCCATGGCCTGGAAGCTAAATTTCCAGGAGCAGCACTAGGATGGGAACCCACAGATCCTGGAGGCTCCTCTCTACCCGACTTGAGGACAGGGCTATGGAACAAGGAGAGGCCGAGGAGAAAAGATGGGCAGCTCTACACAGAGCGCAGGGGTTAAAAGTGAAGATTCTGAACTCAGACTGCTTGGGCTTGAACCTCAACTCTATCACTTACTAATACCTGTCCTGGGACAAGTTTAACCTTCTGTGCCTGGGTTTCCTAATCCACAGACTAGGGGTAATAATGCCCACCCTACAGGGTTGGTGGAGGGTGTAGTTTTAAGTGACTGTGAGCTTTAAAATGCGAAGGAGCAGGGAAAGAGTGGCCCATCAGCAGGCAGGCCTTCCAATGACTGCAGGTACCCTGCCAGCTGCAAGAGCAGGGGCAGGTGAGGCCAAGGGACCTGACCTTCAACCTCTGCAGACAGATGTGCCCCTCTCTGCACAGCTATAGCCATGATGCTCCCTGACAGGAGGTAGACGGCAATGCTCAACAGGTTCAGCCACCAAACTACCTGCATGGAAATGAGAACAGCAGTGTGAGAGGCAGGCGACAGCTGTCCACAGGCCTGGCTCCAGGGCGCAAACTGGGCTTGTGCGGGCACTCACCGGGTTGCCGAGCAGATACACTCGAAAGTCTGTGTCATTGACCCCTGAGAAGCGCAGGCCCTGTGGAGCACAGGACACGCTGCTGATCTAGGGCCCAATTCAACCCAGCATGAGTTCCAGCAGGAGGAAGACTGGTCACCTTTCACAGACAGGGTGCCTGGCCCAGAGGCTCAGAATGTGCAAATTCTACGTGAACTCTCTGGGAAGGGTGGGTCAGAATCAGGGCAGAAAACAGAGCCCCATCTCCGGCCACCCCCGTGCCAGGAGGCCCTCACACCCCACCTCCACCAAGTCTCAAAGGGTCTTGGCTCCATTTCCTGGGAGGAGCTCCAGCCTCGGGCCCTACCTGATAGTTGATAGGCCAGTGCCAGGGTTTGGATGTGAATTCATTGTCCTTGGGTTTGAGGCCATTGTTTCCCTACAGGGAAGCGGCAAAGAAAGTTAGTCAAGACAGAGACCGAGAGGGCTGACAGCAATGGGAGGCACAGGCATCTCTGATAAGTGGCCCCGTGTCAGGAGAAATGCCCTGTCCTCTTCCTCCCTTGCAGGGAAGAACCGGTGCTCACTGTCAGTCACTGTCAAACTGCTTACAACTGCCTTTCTTGTCCTGACAAGCAAGCTTCCAATTCCCACCGAAGATAGTCCAGTCAGACCTTCCCCACTTGAGAGAAAGTGGAAGGAGGGATTTGTGTCCTAGGGGCACCCATCATAACTCACCTTCCTAGCCAAGGACAAGGGTCAAGAGAGTGAGGAGAGGGCACCTAAAATCAAGGCTGACCTACTTTTCCCTTGGAGGGCCAATTTCAAACACAAACCCAGAAATGCACATGAGTTCTTGGACTTCGAAAATTTTACTTTAGACTAACGTTTCTCAATTGTCTTCATTATTGCCCCTCCCCAACTTTTTAGACACCTTTTTCCCTTCATGGCCTCCCATTACATTTTAATCCCACAGCCATACTGTGAACCTGGTGCTTGATGCACTAGAAAGTTAAGGGTTTTTTGCCCTCCAAGAATACATTTTACTGGAAGTATTAAGAATGCACACTTAACCTGAAGGACCGGACTCAGCCCCTTTAATCCAGTTGCCAAGAATATCCAACAACCTCTCTCTACACGGCAAAACCAGGCCTTTGCTGAAACAAGTAGGAAAGGGATTGGGATCCTGGATACTAGCCGTCAGGACTGGCACCAGCCTCATCAGAACGCACTGAGAAGGCGTTTCCCTCAAGAGGAGTAAGGTGCTGAGTTAGGGCAGTGTTTCTCCAGCTCAGCATTAGTGACCTTTTGGGCTGGACAAGTTTTTGGTATGGGACTGTCCTGTGCACTGTAGGATGTTTAGCATCCCTGGCCTCTGCTCACTAGATGCCAAAAGCATCCCTAACTCCTCAGTTATGCCACCCACGAATGTCTCCAGACATTGCCAAATAGGCCCTGGGAGGCAAAATCAGCCTCTGTTGAAAACCACTGGCCTAGCCCAAGAAAGATTCAGAAGCTCTGGTTTAATGGACCACCACCCAGTACCTTACTAATCCAACCCTTCAAGGGGCTGGGAACTGTTTGCACACCTCCCTGTGAGGCTGGGTTGCTCTTCCAGGGTCAGACCCAGGGGCCAGCTGCACAGCCCCTGAATCACTGTGGCCATCTGAAGAGTCTCAGAATGAAGAACGAATCGTTCTAGACCCCAGAGCATCTGCTGAGGGAAATCAGTCTAGTCCAGTCCCAAACTCGGGGACTCCAGGAAGAGCTATAACAAGCTAAGGGATCCTATTCACTACATTAAACTCTGAGAAATCCAGCTCCTTCACTAAACCAAGAAATGGAAGGAAGGAAAAATCAGTAACCATCATTGGTATATGCACTTCTACATTACTCTCTATGCTTAAAATCTGGAGTGGGCCTGTCCCCACACCCCTCACCAGGCAAGGCAGCCTTCTCTGCCCAGGCCTCAGCCCCTCCACTCGGCTGGCAGAAAAGCCCTCGGCCCTGCAGTTCCTGTGGTCTAGACTACTACCATCTCTCTCTCCATTCTCATTCTCTATAGGTTGAGTAAGAAAGATCCCTATGTCCCTTTTCTTCTTTGACTCTACCTCTTAGATAATGAAAGGAGAAATGAGACTATTTACACTTGGTCTTAAAATTCTACTCAGACCTAGAACGATAGTTTGACTGACAGGCACATTTTCAAAAGAGCTATATCGTCAGGTCACAGTGACAGCTACAAGCAGAGAGTCAGAGAAGAAGTGACCCAGGGATTGCTTAATGTCAACTTATCACCTCCTAATGTGCAGACATGACAAAATTTGAATTTTTAAATTTAATCTGGTGATTTCAGTCAACAATATTTACTGCTAGTGCTTACACAATCACTTCCAGGAAAGTCCACTTGACAATGGCTCACCAGGGGAGAAGTTAACAACTGTTCTACCCCTCTGAGACCCTGTGCGTAAAGTGATAATCACATATCTGGCTTGAGATTCAGTGGTTCTTAAACACTGCTCCTACAGAACACCCGTTTTCCCTACACCAGAGTAAAAAGGTCTCACTCTAAACATCAAAACTGCAGAAGGATTTCTCCAACTCATAGGGGCAATTTTAACCTAGTGGGTAAAATGTCTTAATTTAAAGATTTCCTTTCTCAATCAACCTTAAACTTTTGATGTTACAACTGCTATCAGCTAATAATGACACAGAGTACAGGGAGTTTTAGAAAACCTCAGGGAAAAAAAAAATCAACCATACTGCCCCAAATAGTTTGTTTCTGTCTGGGAACATGAGTGGGCTCATGGTTGGGATTATGATGCATATGAACAACACACTCAAATTAGCTATTCATCCTAATCGATCCTAATTTCATATGATGGGATGAACTACCAGTGTCTCATGATCTTCAACCAAGAGCACTCTGATTTTCAGGGGCTCTGCCACTTGAACAGATTTGAGAATCAGTTAGAGGCCAAGGAATATAGTGGAACTAGCACTGACTCTCAAAGCCTGCCAACCTAGCTTTGAAGCCTGGATCCACCTCTTATATTTAGCTATGTGACTCCAGGGATGTTCCTTAATCTCTCTGTGCCTCAATTCTCTTGTCTGTAAACTGGGAACAATGACTTCTGTAGGACTATAGTAAGTATTTAACAAGTTAATACAGTTACAGTGCTTAGAGTGGTGTCTGGCACGTAAGAGCCATATAAATGTTCACTACCATTGCTATTGTCATCATCACCATCATCATCCTGTGATAAGGGAAATGCTTTTGAAGACCAACTAAACCAGTAAGTGAAGACACTTTTAAAAACCCTCCGAATTTGTGGATGGCCCAGAGCTCTTAGAGAAGCCACCAAATGGGAAAGGACCACAGTACCCGGATCATCACCATGTGGGACTCCAGGAAGATCTCAGGAAAACTGGGCTGCAGCACATCCAGGCTGATGTTTGGCACTAGAAAAAGAAATGACAGAGGAGGAAACCTTTGTAACCTTCTCTCTCGTGGCTGTCCACAGTATCCACGCAGCTGCCGTTTGAGTGTAGCTTTGCTGACAAGCCGACCACCAAGCAGGTGAGTGTTGAAGAAACAGGAGAAAGCTTGGCCCAATTCTTGATTATTCATCCAGCTTGCATTAAGCACTCATCAGGAACTCTGATGATACAAAGGTAACAGGCAACAGGCCTGTCCCTGGGTACTCCCACAGCTCCCAGTACCACTACCCTTCATTTTTGTACTGACGCCAATGCTGCTCTCCTCTGTTAGGCAGAAGGTCTGTGAGGCCAGGGACGAAGTCTGTCTCATTCACCAACATATCCCCAGGGCCCCATATGATTCCCATCATACTCAATAGACTTGTTTAGTTAATTAAGTAGCTGGTTGGTTAAATTAGGTGGTAGACAGGATGAAACGGGAAGCACGGAGAGGGGAAATCAAGCAGAAGCATGAAGGGAGTAGTTCAGGAGGATAGAGGATGAACCCAAAGACTCACCAAGTTGAAGACAACACAGAAATGGAAATGTCAAACTGGAGCCTGGGAGCATAGGTGTGGGGCTCAGACCAAAGTCTGTGGCTGTCAGTTTCTGTAAAAGTGATGACTGGTCATGGGGAGGGGTGGAAACCTACACAGGGACATAAAGGGAAAGCACCAGCCTGCACGAAGCCTTGAGGGTAGGGACATGCAGGGGACTGGAGAGCCCAGAAGGAGACAAGACAGATGGACCTGCTTACAGGTGGCAAGGAGAAGAGTCACACCCAGAGAGAGGCAAGGAAAATAAGAAGAGGCAGCTAGCTCTGGCCCTGAATGAGGGTACCAGTCCCTTCAAGGAGAGGAATTTAAGGAGAATGGAAAGTTTGTGGATAGGAAAAAAAAAAGGAGCTGCCTATCTAGACAACACACATGAAGAGATCAGGTTTAAAAAAGGAAGAAAATGGCAACAATAAGATAAAGTGGCAACAGTTTCTAAAGGTTTTCTTTCCCTATGATAAGAGTTACTTAAAGGTGGTGTCCCTTCAGGGCCAGCCCAGGAACCAAGCTCACTCACATTTGGGATGTATATGGTCCTCTACGTTCCAGACGGAGCTGAGGGTTTCCTTCAGGTATGGAGTGCACGTAACTTCCAACTGCTCCCAGCCCCTGTGAAAAGCAGTCGCGGGTGTCTCTCAGAAGTCCTGAAACTCACCAGAGAGTGGCACTGTCAACTGCTCTTAAATCCACAGAACCCCTCTCTTTTCAACCCAGTGGCCATGCTTTTTTCAACCTCACACTTTCACATTCCACAACCATCTTAGGAGTATTCTATTTTAGAAAGTCACATAGACCCAGAGAGCTTTCACAAGCCAGACGTGCAAACGTTCAACTATCTGAACACACACACCACCAAAGGAACTCTGGAGCTCTGTACCCTGTGACACACCTGCTGCCTTTTCTCCTTCTCCCACTAAAAATAAGCAAACATGAGGGAAACCTTGACATCTGGGTAACAGAAGCTTCTGGAATACCCCTTGTAGTGTGAAAGTAGAAGTATGAGACTCAGTTGAGACACCAAAACCCCAGAGACTCACCACTTGGGCAGAATCTTTCCTGAGGAGCCCAGGACACAACCTGTGACTAGATGAATGAAGCGAATTCGACTTCTCAGCACTTTGATCCGGTTTCCAAATTTTCTGTTTACAACCTCAATCCGCCAGAAATCATTTGAGTCCCCTGTACCGTTCTGCCACATAAGAAAAAAAAATACAAAGGAAAAGGAGATGGCCACCCTTTCAGACGCCACCATGTTACAAAGACTAAGTCAGCCTCAATGGCTGAGGTGGGAGAGGGAACAAGAGGGCCATGGAAATGACCAATGGCACCCTGGTACTCATTATTATAACAAAAAAAGTAGTGTAACTCCTGGAACCTGAAGTCCAATCCTTCACTTCATAGGACTAGAGTTTAAATTCTAAACAGATGTTTTTACCCTCAAACCAAACTCAAGACATCACCCTGAGCCAACAGAAACAGATTCATGCCACCTGCATCCATTACCCTGGCCATCTGCACACTCACTCATCTAAGCTGGAAACATCTGGCCTAGATACTGTGCTTTAGAAATTAAGACAGTCATGTCTAATTCGCCTTAGGAGATGCCCACAAGAAAAAGATGAAGTTCAGTGTCTTGGCTCTAGCACACAGTTGGATGAGCAGGTAGAAAAAGTGTTGGGAAGTCCACCTTAAGGAATCCAGAATTTTTACTGGTGCATCCACCCCCTGGAGGGGAATGTAACTGGGAGTCATAAGTCTACTCCCCAAATTACTTGGGGAGTAATGTGAAAACAAAAACAATTAGTAGTTGCCCACTAGAGCTCCCTCTATTAACTGCATATCCCAAGGTAATAAAAATCCAAAAGCAATGTAGTTAGCATCCCTCTGCACAACAGGGAAGTAATCCTTTAAAAAAAAGGCCACTGAGAGTTTGGGATCTGGCAAAGAAGAAACTTGTATATTCATCTGGGGTCACATTGTGGGTCTGTAGCTTCTATGTTCATTGTGATTTTAAAAGGGACCCAAATAATATTCATATTTGACATTTATTAAGTGTCCAAACATAAAAATGGCATAGTTATAATGGTAGGAGTGAGATGGAGGCAAACAGACTTCATAGGCTGCTTTTCTCATAGCATGCCTAGCCCAAAAGTTCCTAAATGTTAAGAGCGTCCCTGTGCAGCCTCTAATCCTTAGGCACATGCCAGAATTCTGGGGAGGATGTGTTCTATCACATGGCCCTGAGCCAGGCCCCACAGTTTTTTACATTCTGCTCACACTCCAGTTGTTTACTTACTATGCCATAGCCAGTGACCTGATAATGCTTCCGGGTCAGGGGGGCCTCATGATAATGACTGTGCAAGTTCCGAGAAGTTCTAGAAGTTAAAAGAAAGAAATGTCATTATCCTGAAGAAAAGAGATGTGCAATGCTCCTTTTACTAAGGATACTCAGAGTCATCTGTTAGGATAAGAAAAATTAGAATCTGAATATTAAATCCAACATATCAGGAATGTCTTGCCTGTTTACTCACAAGAAATATCCAGAGAATTGCAGAACTTCCCAAATCAGAGAGACAGAGACCAGGAGTACTGGACTCCATGCAAAGAAAGGGGCTACTCCGAGTGTGGGAGGGGGCAGACGGTGATGACGTAACACACGTGGTGGTTCTGAAATGCTGTGCAGGCAGGTTTGGGGAGAAGAAGGTTAAAATCCATCACCTACACATGCCTGACACAGGTAAACCTCCTCTCTCCCATTTGCTCTCCCCCTCCCATCACCGTCTTACAAAGTAGGGATCTGTGGAAAAAGTGGGGATTTAACTTAGCTTTTATTTACTTTGTGCTTTTTATAACAGTTCTTACTTTTATCCATAATAAGAAATAAATGTTCATTACAAATATTTTGGAAACTTTCAAAAGTAAAATTTAATAATAATGAAATTTCAATAAAATGAAAATTATTTAATAAAATTAAAAATTTACCCATACTCCCACTGACCAGAAAAAGCACTGCTCATAGCTTTTCTGTATATATAATCCCTGATTTTTAAAAAAAATCTGTATTTGACAATCCCAGTATATGGAACTTTTGAGGTCTGCTTCTGCTATCTATTGCTCCTATTCATTCTTACCTGTGGTGTCCTATTTCCTTGCATGCTTAGTTATTTTTTTTACTGTGTACTGTTCACTGTCACTAAAAAATTATTTATGGTAATAAACAACAACGTGTTTCCCAAAAGAAGATGCCCGTTTGCTTTTATCCAGGCAGCCAGGAGACAGTACCAGTCTAGGATTATGTTCATTTAAATTTATGGCTTGAAGATTTTGAGACCACCCAGATGAAATGAATTTGTGCTGCAGATCCAGGTGAGGATCCATTGGTATTACAACTTCCCGGGAACCAGAGAGAGTGCCTCCTACCCTCGACCAGAGCCCTCCCAAGCATACTCTGCTTACCCCAAAGTAACTTCTCTGGGGCACGCCTAGGTAGAGCAGAGGTGCCCTTACCCTAAACCTTTTGGAACTCAAAATTGGGAGGAGGGATCACTTAATAAAACTGCCTCACTTTGGGTGATCCTCGAGCTTTGACTCTAAAACTCCCTCTCTCAAGAGGCAGTCCAAACCAAAGATCAAAACTCAAGATTGTGGGAACAAGGCAGAAGTGGGTTACAGTACCCTCTTATTGCTCTAGATTCCCTCTTCACTTAGATTTTGGCCTGGTAACTCCCTACTATCTTGAGGTTTTTATTGTATTATTCTAGTTTTATATTTGCTTATATTCCCATTTTTCTATTATTAGTCATTTGCAGTGAGAACACTGGCTAAACAAACTAGCTTGCCATAGTCTTGGAAACAGAGTCCTACATCTTCCTAGAGACAGCTGGCTTATGAAGCACTGGGCAATTAAAAGTTTTTTTTTTCCTTTAGGAAAAGGGAAGCTGAAAGGTACCTTAAAGTTCAAAGCTCTCCAAAACCAAAATGGACAGACGAAAGCTGGCCAGCATATTTCACTGACCTTCATAAAACTGTTCTCTGATCCTAGCACAGCAGCCTCGTTCCATTTACTGGAGCCTCATCCAAACCTGACTTCTGTTTATTTCCAGCTTAAAAAGAACTCCCTACCTTTGGTGCCCATACCACTCATCTATCCCAACCAGCAAATTGACTTACTCTTTGTGTTCTAGTCGAATGATGTCTCCATGTCTTACAAACTCCACTGGGAATGAAGGGTCTAGGGGATCTGCCAAGAAGAAACAAGCATTGATATCTGAAATCATTCACTCATCAGACTGGTACTGACTGAGGGCTCACTGGTAGAGTTAGTCACAGAACAACACGGTATATGCTAGCAGTACTAACAGAGGCTGTGAGAGGAGAGAGAAAGGACCCCTAAGTGTTTCAGAGGACTAGAAAAGAGTGTGCTAAAGATAGTGCTTGCAAAATCTCTTAAAGGAGAGGGAGAGTTTCTTCAGGTGAACAAGTAAGGGAAAGGCACAGAGGTATGAAAGCAAAACTCACATGATCAATGGCAAATGGTTTCAAACAGTTAAGGTGGGTGGCCAGGAAGGAGAGTGGGGACAGATGAGTGTGTGACTCCACAGCAGACTGTGGAGGCCTGTACCTGACAGGCACTGAGGCCCCCACTGGAAGATTTTTAAGCTGGGAAGTCAAATAGTAATAAGATTTTCCTTTTAGTAGTAAAAATATTATCTTCCAAAAATTAATTTCATTCAAATTACCATTTGCCCAGGTCTACTCAAAATCAAATGTTAAGCCCTGCAAATTTTGTCAGTAATAATCTTGTCTCTGGCAATATACTTGCTAAGTGTGAGGTGAAGAAAATGATGAAATTATGAAAGAAAAGGACCCTTGAACAACACAGGTTTGAATTGCACAGGTCCACTGATATGTGGATTTTTTTCAATAAATACTATAAATGTTTTCTCTTCCTTATGATTTTCTTAACAACATTTTCTTTTCTCTAGCTTACTTTATTGTAACAATACAGTATATAATATATATAACATATAAAATGTGTTAATCACCTGTTTATATTATCAGTAAGGCTTCTGGTCAACAGCAGTATGGTAGTTAAGTTTTTGGGGAGTCAAAATTTAAACATGGATTTTCAACTGTGCAGGGTGTCAGCACCCCTAACCCTCACATTGTTCAAGAATCAACTGTACTTCTGTATCATCTAGAAGTCAAGACTGATCAGGATCTTGAAAGGTCATGACCATGGAAAAGGAATCAGCAGTAATCACAGCAACGCCAAAGAATCCTTGCAAATTTCCATCCCAAACAGTGAGACATTATCAGCCAAGGTCAGGAAGACTAATTTGTCAGCACAAATCACTGTCTCTCAAGAGAATTAGAGAACTCAACCATAGAGATGCCCAATCCTATGTGGGCTTTAAAAGATTAATCAGCAAGATAACAAACCAAAAAAGTCAAGGAGAGGGAAGTTTTATTTCATATAAATTTGGGGAAAAGGGATGTTTACAGCCATCAAGAACTCAAAGACCTTAGAGTCCATACAGTTTCCACTTCCCACACTGTTTGTAGCTATCTCCCTTCACACAAATCCTTAGTTGCCTGGGTGAAATGCAATTACTCTAAGCTAGAAGCCACAGTGGAATAACAGACAAGGATGTTCAAAGATTCGGCCCATGCCCACAGGCCTTTCAAAGTAAAGCTAGTCCTCCCTCATAACACCTCACTGTGATAGACCACTTGTGTTGGGCCTGTTGAATCAAAACACAATCAATACCAGTATAAAAAGGTATAGAAATAGACCTTGCTCAAGAGTATCATAATTTATATTACTGAGGAGTAGGACATAAGGACAGTGGCTGTGTACACCACCTTTCTAGTCCAAATTGCATGGCAAGAAGGAGGTAAGGAAAGGAACAAATCCAGTGAATTGAGATGAGCACCCACCACTTCCCCACAAAGACTCAGGAGCAGCTGACTCAAGACTGGCTGAGCCAGGTGGCGTTTGCTAAGGAGTCACAGAGAATACCTGTGGTCTAGGACAACCTGCAGGGGCCCAGAAAGTGAGCAGGAGATGCCCTCTGTTCCCTTTGCAGCTGCAGCAGAAGGCACAGCCTGTGGGTAACTAGCTATCTGACCAAAAATAGAAGATCCAGATATAGCCCATATCGTGAAGCCCTGAGAGCCCAGTAGGTGCACTTCAGAACAACTTTTCCAGGCCAGGCAGAAAGATTGGCAGACACTGAGTGAGGCACCAGACACCAGCCTAGACAAGCCTAGCCACAGGGCAGGGCCTCAGATCCCCAATTGACCAGCCCAGTCCAGGGATGACCAGTAGGCAGCAGCACCTATTGTATCAAGACCACTTGAGCTACATGATATGCTAGAATCTGCAATGCTTGGTGTGCTCTAAATTAGAAATGAGTGCAGCCACCATGTGCCACATTTCGGGCTATTCACCAACCCCTGATGGTATGCCCAGGTAACCTCTAGATTAAGTCTGAGCCTTGGCCCTGCTCTCTGACTTCAAAATGACAGCTCTAAGAGTGAGATTTTCTGTCTCGCTCACTGCTAATCCCATAGGCTGACAACAGCACTTGGAATATAGTAGGTACTCAATAAATAATTGCTGAAAAGATCATTGAGACAGTAAAGATGTTGTCCAAGAATGCTCAGGAAAGCCCATTTCAGTACCATTCTTCTGGAGGCATGAGAAATGTTAAGGAGGGCTCACAGTAATACTACAAGAAGTATCAATTCCCCACCACATTACCTGAGTTTGTATTATGTTTCTTGATAATCCATAAGTTGTTGTAGTCCTTGTGCAAATAGGTAGTAACCTGGAGACAGGGGAAAACAGCATCATTATGAGCATAGCTGACTAAAGGACCATCAACAGCAAACCAAAATCACTTTAACCTCTTTCAGAAATCCCAACCACCAATCTGAGGGGCCAAGTTTTGCAGCAGGACTCAGCAGTAGCATTGGTGAGGGAGATTCTGTCTTTTCTCCTGCACCCCTGGCATTCATCAGTTACCAGGTCCTGACATTCGACTTGTGAAGTGTTTCCTGGATCAAGACCTAATCATGTCTTTTCATTCCTTAATAATGTTCAATGCCTCCCCAGTGTCTCCAGAAAAGACAAATCTACTATAACATGGAAGGCCTCTCTACAGCCTGGCCCACCAACTTCTCTAACATCTTGCTTCTCCCTCTCAGGCACTGTCTACCATAGCCACATCTATCATTCCTTAACAGGGACAGGGACATGGTATCATTTATTTAGACAATACTCACGGCTAACTCTCCCATGTGCACTTTACATGTACTACCCTATTTAATCCTCACAACAACCCTATGATGAAGAGAAGTACTATTGGTTTTACCCAATTTTAAGATGAGGATACTGAAACACAGAAAAGCTAAGAAATTTGTTCCAAGTTGTGTTTTAGTGGAACCAGTGTTCAAATCCTGATAATATAGTCTGGTTCCCAGGTCTGTGTTTATAACCACGAAACTTCACTCATCATCCATTCTGTGCCAGGCACTGTGCTGGGCACTTGAGCCTCCACAAGCTAACAATCAAGGAGCAAAGAGACAGGAGGAAGGAAGCACTTACAAGTCAATGGGGAAAGGGTTACTACACAGGTTTGTAAAGAGTGCTAAGAAAGTCTCTCATACCAGAGGCAGCTAACCCAGGACCAAGTAGAGGTGGGTCATGGTGGTCAGAAGGGATCACCTAAGCTGAGGCCTAAAGAAGTCAGAGTTAGCCAGAGGACAGAGGAAAAGGGTGCAGGAAGAGGAAGACTGTTTTAAGCAGGGAAAACAGCACAGGCAAACGACAAGAGGCTAGAAGGAGAATGGCAGGTTCAGTCCCAGCAAACAGTTTGGTGTTGCTGCAATACACGTGCACAAAAGGCTCACTGACCTGCTGTTGGCGGGCACCAATGCCCTCGGGGTAGAGGTGCCTGTGGGAGTGGAGATAGCCGATGGCCATCCGTAGGTTCTTCACAGTGATCACAGAGCCGTAGGCCAGGTCTGGGAGGAAGGAAGGCAGTGGAGGATGTGTGTGGCCACAGTGCTAGAGGCTGCCCCTGACTGGGAGGGGCCTCCCAAGCCTCAGGACTCACTAACCCTCTTACAGACTCCACTGGGCCCAGGACTGCCTAAAGCAGGATGCACAGTTGCCTTTTCACTCCAATAGGGTTGATTCAATAGGGAGGTCAGTACAGGGTCTCATTTGTGCCCTCCCCGCCTTTCCTTCCTCCTAAGGCCTTCAGAAGAACCTGGGTATTAACAATGCTATTATTAAAGCACTTCAGTAATAGCAAAAGATTAGAAAACAACTTCTGCTTCAGTCAAGGTCTGGACATGCATTCAATGGAATAAAAGAAGAATTTTATGTCTTCATCTGGAATGTTCTTTAAGATACAATATTATGATAGACCTGTTAAGATAAACTTTTCACATCTATCCTTTTGTGCCTTTTGAACCTATCACCATGTGAAATAACTATTCAATGGTATTTTGTTTTGTTTTAACTCTGAATTATACACTTAAAAGAAAAAGAGTAAACCCATGAGCATTCCCTCTTCCTGCAGGACCTGGGTTATTAAAAGGCCTCATTGCCTTTTTACTGTCCTTTTCTCAATCCCCTGTAATCTGGCTGCCCCACCCCCCCAGCTCCACTGACATAGTCTCACTCATACCCCTGTCTTCCTGTTCCTTCCATTGGTCCACAGACTGTACCAATTACAGAGTGGATCGAAAGGTGGAGGATGCCTGGCTGCAGCCCTAGTGAACCAAGTCTTGGGAAGGTGGCTTCATACACTGATGAGCACAAGACAATGGGCAAGTGCTCCAGCAAAGGTGTGACACTGTGGGACATGGTGGGGGCCCAGAGCAGAGTAGGATGAATTCTCACCCAGGGAATAAGAAGAGGATGGCTTGATGGAAGAGATCATAGCTGAGCCAGGCCTTTTAAATAATGAATAGGACTTTGCTAACCCCCCAGCCCCATTTTCCTAAGTTCTCATGCAGGCCAACATATGCCGCCCTGCACACTGCTGACCACCTTTGCTTTCTGAAATGCTCTGTACCTCTTCTCAACCCCATTCTCCCTCATGAGCTGCTCCTCTCACCCTCCTTCCCTATCTAGTTCCTGTTCCTCCTGCATTCCCCAAAGACCTGACTTTAGCCCTGTTCCCTTCCTCTTTCCTTATGGGTCACAGCCACTACCAGAGTATCAATCACCCCTTTACTTGGCTGGTACCTCCTCTGAAAGCATCAGCCTGAAGCCTGCTGGCCCCACTGCATGGATTTCCCTTAGCATCTCAAAGTCACCTGCTCTAATGTGGAACTCAATATCTGCCTTTCCAAACCAACTTTTCTGCCTGCTCTGCTATTTCTTTCTTTTTTTTTTTTTTTCCAGTCTTGAAGGGCATACTGTGTTATGGCACTGTACAAGGGACTGGAGAAAAAGATGTAGTCCTTGCTCAAGGACATCTTTCTTCTTCCCCTTCCATGTCCAAACTCCCTTGTGTATGCCTGTTTGCCTCCCCACTGTGGCTGTTATCACTATGCCCAGGTCAAGGCCCTACAACATATTTCCAGAGGATACCTCCTGCCTCCACACCCACTGTCTCCCTTGCCATCCACTCTGCCACCAGTATTACCTGCCTGTGGAAAAGCCTTCCTGGCTTCCTCCCTGCCCAGACACCTCCACTGGGTCTCCATTGCTTATTTAATGACGTCAAATACCTCATCCAGGCATTTCAAACCTTCATAATCTAGACCCAACCTATCTTTTCAATCTTATTTTATAGCACTTTTCTGCATATAAGTCTGTGCCTTGAGTTTTGCCCTGTCCTGGGTCCTGATGATGCTGTCCCTTCTGCCCAATATGACCTCTTTTCCCTCCCCATCTATTAAAATCTTCCCATTCTTCCAGGACCTGAATCCAAGGCAACTCCCTCTACATTCCTCTGATCCCCTCTGAACCCACAGCAGCAGTGACCTCTTGCACCCTTCAAGCCCTATAGCTGTGTTCTCTCTTTATATACTTAACATATCTGGTCATATCATGTAGAGATCCTCTAACTCTCGAGGGCATTCATCTACAGCAAGCTTATCCAAACCATGGCCCGTGAGCTGAATGTAGCTCAGGATGGCTTTGAATGTGGCCTAACACATATTTGTAAATTATCTTAAAACATTACTAAAATTATGCATAGACATTTTTTTTTAGCTCATCAACTATCATTAGTGTGAGCGTATTTTATGTGCGGCCCAAGACAATTCTTCTTCCAAAGTGGCCCAGGGAAGTCAAAAGTGGACACCCATGATGTACAGCCTCCAATATGGCTAACACTTGCTCAGTTACTATCTGTGAATAAGTAAACGGATGTGAGTCACAGAACACCATGGTGGAAACTGACCACTGGTGCTGAAGGGCCTTGTTCTTTCACCAGATTCTCTCTGGTGGCCTTCCCAGAGCTGGCTTAGACGCTTCCACAGTCAGCCCCAGTCGAGAAGTTACTCTTTAGGGTTAAAGAGCTTGCTGCTCAGGACCTTCCATTCATTCTCTTGAGCACCTATACTAGCAATAACAGGATCTTTCTCCCACTTTGCCACCTACAGGCTAAAATAACTCAAGCTATCAGACTTGTCTTTTCTAATTTAACTCACAGGAAACCCTTTTGCCCTTCTACCTTCATCAAGGCCAGGAGACACTCACGTTCAGGGATGGAAGCATTATGAAGGTTGTTCCCTGAGAGCCGGGCCTGAAAGGCAGAACTGAAGAAGCCATCACCAGGACCACTGTGAGAAAGGAGGAGTAACAGAGAGCCAAGTTAACCGAAGGAAGTTGTGGTTTCCCAGGAGCCCTAGAGAGAGCCCTGCTTGGTTAGTTATAAAAGAATACAACCAGAGTGGCAGTGTGGTATCATGAGATAGACATGAGTGATGGAGTAGGAGACACTGGAGTCCAAATCCCAACTCAGCCACTTAGTCACTAGGTGATCTTCAGAAGACATCGTTATTTAGCCTCGGTTCCTCATTTATAAATTGGAGATTTAAAAAAAATTAAAAGAATTCAAAAATTACTGTAATTAAGTGAGATAATGTGTACAGAACACTCAATGTAGTTCCTGACACTTAGTAGCTACTTGTTAAATGGGAGCTGCTGCTGGTATTACTGTCATTATTATCCTCACTCCCACTGCAACCCTTATGGTGGCCCATCATAGTTGAGCACAAAGGACTTTGCTTAGGGGTAAAGGCAGTAGTCTATTAGAAAATTTTCCTCTTCCTTCAGGCTAGGGTGCTGGCATTTTTGAGCCCTTTAGATACCCAGAAGATAAAGCATAGGACAAACAGGAAAAAAACCCCTGGGTCCCCCTCCTATCATCCTAACCCGGAAATCACACAGCCCATCCATGGGCATGGAGGCAAGAGGAAGCCAAAGCGAGGGGCTGGGCAGGCGCTGCTGTACCTTTTGTTCAGCACCATGAAGTGAATAGCGTAAGTGGCCGTGTACAGGGCCAGCGGCAGCACGATGAGGCACAGGATGCGAGCAGTCAGGTGTTTTCCCACAGTCACCTGCAAACAGAGCCAGGGTGGGGTACAGGGCTCACGGGGCTTCGTTATTCTTATACCTTATATGTACATTGTATATAAGTTTTTACGTGTGTCGTAACCATAAAAAACTGAGAAACCAATGGCTAAAAAGAAAAAAGAGTATGTGGAAACCCTAAGCCTGTCTCTAACACTCTGCCACTGAAACAATGCAGGAGACTGAACATGGGCCAGCCCTCTGCTGCCTGTCCAGGCCCTCACCCAGGCCCCAGACTGTTACTGTGCCACCAACAAGGCACTGCCTGTCCTTTCCTCATCGTCATGCATCAGTCCCCTCCATACCCCGTCACCCTGGGTCCTTGCACTTTCCCCATGCTTTCTGAACTGTGCCAGCCCCACCCATTCTCTGGATAACTGCTCCTTATTTTAACTTCAGGCCTCTGCTTCCTCCCAGAAGCCCTCCTAGATTGTCTGAGACTGGGTTCATGCCCTCCTCTGGAGACCCTGGGTCAGGAAAAGAAAACTGAGTTCAGAAAGTCATCCCACCAATTTACCTAAGGTCCCATGCAGTACACTGTGCTGCAATTTTCTGATTATCTGGCTGTCTCTAGCCAGAGTGAATGCTCCTTAACAGCTAAGACCTATGTACCTCTGTACCTCCTAGCATAGTACATGGCACATAGTATGTGTTCAAGAAATGGCAGGCGGAAGTGGATGCAGCAGAAGTGTAAGATAACCCAAACCTCACAGCACTTGTTGGCTGGACTGTAATTGCCTGTTTATTTTTCTCTCTCCATTGTCTTTAGAGGGTGGGGATCTTTGTTTTATTTATCTGCATATTGTGCCTCACACTTTGTGACTAGTCTGTCTATATTTTCTGAGTGAATAAATGAACTTGTTGAAACTTGGTTCATAGATAATGGAGAAGCAGCATTACAGTAAAATAGTTCTGGCTTAGAGTTAGCCTCCCCTAAGTCTGAACCCTCGATCTGCATCTTACTACCTGTAAGACCTGGGGAACATTACTACCTCTCTAGGTCTCGGTTTCCTCATTTGTAAAGAGAAGGCAATAACTATTAATACCTACAATATAGAGTCGTCATGAAAAGAAAATGAGATAATGAAGGTAAAGCATTGTGCATAGTGCCTGGCACAGAATCAGCCCCTAATAAATAACACTGTAATAAACCCTAAAAGCCCTTCCTGGTCTCCAAATCTGGAGACCCTGGGTCAGGAAAAGAAAACTGTGAGTTCAGAAAGTCATCCCACCATTTCACCTAAAGTCCTATGCAGTCAGTGTCTGCCACATAGTGGGCAAGAGCCCAGCTGGACAGAATCCCCTGGCTAAGTAGTTTATAGAGCATTTACAAAAACATCATAGAAACAAATGCCAAAAGAAGAGTTCTCGGGATGGTAGTCCATCTTCTCCCTTTACACCTCTCCAGCATCTCAGTGATGGCGTACTCCCTGCTGTCGTGCTACCTACAGAAGGCAGCTGGGTCCAGTCTACCTTGGACCCAGAACACAGCCACTCTGCCATGTGCAGTAGAGGCAGAGAAAGGCATGGCTCTGCTGAGCAATACTGGAGAGGAGACATTCTGCAAGCACTTAGGTTCTCACCAGTGAAAGACTGAGGTCTCCAAACAGGTGCCAAAGGTCTGAAATGGTGTTCCACCCCACTTGCAGGATGATAAAGAGGCCAACAAACTTGACCCCTATAGCACCAGCCAGATTAATGCCAGTCAGGCTGAGCCAGAACCACCAGGGGGCAGAGAAGGGCCTGAAAACCAACAAGACACAAAGAGTTCAGTTGGCAGCTGGAACCAAACCCAAAAGCAAGAGTAATAGTGCGAAAGGGCAAAGGTTCTCTGACTGAGAGCCTGTGCTATATACCCTCTATCTGAGGGCTCCTAACTTCAGGGGACAATGGTGGTTCCAAGAAAGGTGTGATTTGTGAACCCCCTGAAAATGCAGGAAGCACAGTCCGAGAGCGAGTAGGATCTTCTTCCGGGGAGAGGGGTGATAGCTTTCCTGGCTAAGTATAGAACTTAAAGCAGGCCAGAGGTGTATTCTTCAGTGAAAAGGCACATGAAAGTCAAAGGAAAACCCAGAGAAGTTGGCTGGATTCAGTCAGCCCTCTCCTTTATGTTACCTCTGGATCTTGGAAAAGCCAGCATTTGTTGAGTGCTTACTATGTGTTAGGCACTGTCCCAAGCACTCTACACATATTAATTCATTAACCTTCACCACATACCCATGAAGTAGATCCTATGATTATCCTCTTTATACATGCGAGGAAATCAAAGTACGGAGAGGTTAAGTAATACAGCTTGTGGAGTATGGTTCCAACTCTGGCAGTCGGTTCCAAAGTTTGCTGCACTTATAGCACCCAGTACACTGTGCTGCAATTTTCTGATTATCTGGCTGCCTCCAGCCAGAGTGAATGCTCCTTAACAGCCAAGACCTATGTACCTCTGTACCTCCAGTTCCTAGCACAGTACATAGCACATAGTATGTATTCAAGAAATGGTAGGTGGAAGTGGATCCAGCAGAAGTATAAGATAACCCAAAGCCAGAGCGAGCTGGTAGTTACTGGATCAGACTTTATTATGATAGCATAACACAGTTTAATGAGCTTTGCCATGCCATGGTGAAACCAAGCTGACTCCTGGAAAAGCCGAGGCAGAGCCAGCTCTTTTGGTTTAAACAGAAAGAATGACCAATTCTACTCTCTCATAGGCAGAGGGTGAGCTGAAAAAAACTATCTTGGGGGAAGACCAGGCCCTCCAGAATAGCTTTAGAACTGACCGGGGCTATTATTCTCATCGTTAGGTCAGGACTGGATGAAACCACTAAGGGCGAGGAGACAATGAGCCCCCAGGCAGTACCTATTCTGGTGTCCTCCCCTCTAGAATGGATAACGTGAAGGATAAGGTTGTCCTTGGACCTGCTGCTTAGCGTCAGTGCCTAGATGCAGCTTGGAAGATGGTGAGTGGGGGGAAGGCATTAGGACCCCCTCCATCTAAATCCATCCCCACTGTAAAAATGGTAATATTCTTGAAAAAGACAACTGACATTTTCTTGGTCTTATGTAAAGCAAAAATAGAAGTATCTATGAAAAAGTCTTAAAATCTATTTTTATGATATAAGTGGGCAATCTAAGTAATTTTTTTTTAAAGTTGGCTTGCCTTAAATTCAGCTTCGAGACAAGTCCTCTAGGCACCCACCCTGTCCCTGGCCATTATAGAAATTCTGGAGCGCCAAAGCTTCTGACCCTCACCCATCCAAAGATGGTGTTTCTGACCTGTCCGCACAGGAGTTGTACTTGACCATGCTCAGCATGGCAGCCATGATGAAGAACATCAAGATGGGGTCAAGGAGGATGTACTGGGACAGAGTGAGGCATCCTGTGTCTGAAAAACATGAGCTCAGTCATCAAAAAGTAGAATCAGAAATGGGCCCCCCTGAGAACCAAACGCTCATAAGAAACAGTCCCCCTTAGGCTTAACTGCATGCAAGTGTTTGTACAGTCAAGACTAGATGGGCCACTGAGTCATCACTGAGACATAAGGGAGGTGGAAGGCCACAGCTTTAGGGTATACCAAAGCCTGATGATATGAAAGAATATCTCATACTGCTTCCAGGCCCTTGACCCAAGAAAGGAGTTTATCATTCACTCAGAATAAAGCATTCCTGAGACAAGAGCTCTTGCTCATTTCCACCATCAAAAAGGGAGTTCAGCCACTCTGCTTACGTAGCAGCAAACAACCTACATCTAGGAGAGTCTTACCATTTTACATGAAGTCTCTCATGAAAGCTGATTCTCCAAATAGGTGCCAAAGTGACATTTTTTTAAAGAAAATTTAATTCCATCATGCCTCTGCTTAAACCCTCCATGTCTTCCCATCTCTCTCAGAACAACTCCTCATGGCACTGTCAATGCCTGCATGGTCTCCCTACCTATCCAACCTCCTCTCCTAACACTCCTCGGCCTCACTCACTCCACTCTGACGACACTGGCCTTCTTGCTGTTCCTTGAATCCAAGTGCTGCCTTGTACCAGACCACTGCACATGCTGTTCCCTCTGCCTGAACACTCTTCCCTCAGATGTCTGCACGGTGAAATCTTTTGCTTCATTTAGATCTCTGCTCAAGGTTACCTCCTCAGGGAGCTCTTCACTGACCACCCTACCTAAAACAGAATGACTTCTCACTACTCTGTTCTTTACCATAATCTATTTTCTACATTGTACTTACTACTCAGAATGTTATATTTCAGACTTACTAATTTATTTGCTCATTGTCCACCCCACTAGTGAGTAAACTCCAAGATACGACAGAGTGTCTCATTAGCATATCTTGAGGCCAAGAGAAGTAGCCTAGCACAGAGCAAATGTTTTAAAAATAGTTGTCGAATAAATGACTGAATGAATAACTGAAATGAGATATTAAAATGACACAAGGAAAAGCCACCAGTCCTTTACAGAGAGGCCCTATAATCTTGCAACATTCCTATCAAAACAAAGCAAGATTTACCCCTAAAAATATCCACCTAAATTGGTCTGGACTTATTCAAATGTTAAGTTCTATAAAGTCATGAATTGACTTTCGGAAAAGCAAGGCTAACATCTGGATCAATTTCTGTTGATCAACTCTCTCTCATTTATTGATGTGAGGATTATCCACAGAAAATATTTTAAGTTCCCATTTTGCTATCCCTTGCTATCCAGCTGTTTCTGAGGCATCTTCCCCTGCATTCATTTGAAATTTAAGAAATGCACACTAATCTTATAAGCCTCCTTCAAACACACACACACACACACACACACACACACACACACACACAGAGAGAGAGAGAGACAGAGACAGAGACAGAGACAGAGACAGAGACAGAGGGACAGAGAGAGATTTATCTTATTATCCAATCCAAACTCAAATGTAGATAAATTGGAGACAATCTATTCCTTGGGATTACCCATGCCAACTCTCTCCCCCAATAATATGAAGGCTTGCTTCATACAAGTATTACATATATAATGTGAATAAAATGAGATTTGTAATACATTTTCCCAATCCTAAAGTTACTTAAGAACTGGGTCCATTGACATGACCTTTGAACTTACTGATTTCCAGCTACATTTATAGTGTGGTAACCAATTTCCCAAGAAATGTGATATAAGACAACTTACCAAAGGTGAGGAGGGCAGCGGTGAGCAGTGCTGCTGGGAGGGACTTGGACAGCTCCAGCACAGTGAGGTAGGCAAAGGGGATCAGCCAGGAACCAAGGAATGCACAGAACTATGGCAGGAAGAGAGGAGCGGTCAAATAAACAGCTAAGCCAAACCTCAGGCACCGACCTGACTCAGTACTAACTGCTGCTTAAGATGGAGGACCCTAATGAAGGCATGACTGGGTGACCTAAAATCACCTGGAATATGTATAAATGAGAAAGAGGTGGTGTAACAGTGAAGCAGCAAATCAAGCAACATTTACTTTCTCATTCAACACCAACTTTTGCACTGACGTGAAATCAGCAAAGCTCAGCCAGGAACATGTGGGAAGGGTGGCACTGGTTTCAGGTGGGGGATGCTGGGGTTGGACTGTCCCCTCACTGCTAGCTGTGACCCTGAGAAAGTCTCCTCTATTTCTGGATATCAGCCTCCCCATCTGTGTAATGTGAAGAATACGAGTTCCTACCTCATAGGGTTTACTCTGAAGATTAAATGACCTGAAGTTTATTATAACAATACATAGGAAGTACTTGATAAACATTAGCTTCTATTACAAAACTATGGGTACAAGTTAAGAAACACATCTCTGGAGGCGTTTCAATATTTTAGAGAATTCTAATGTTATTTCTATTATTTCTCCCCTGGCCCTTTTATTCAATTGTATCAGGAATCACTCTTCAATCTACGGGTTGTATTTTGATTTTGGAAAAAAGATTGCTTGACACTTTATCATCTGGAGGGCTGTTTTTTTGTTTTGTTTTGTTTTGTTCTGAACCAACAGCCTTCTTGCCACCTCTCTACCCTGTCCACCAAAGTAAATAGACAAACCCGTGAGAGTGGGTTGTCACTTTCTGTCAAGAGAAAGCAATGTGCCCTAGTGTGAAAGGGAATGAGGCTGTTATATTTGGCCTTCTCAATTTCCATAGCAAGTTCACAGTGAGTCGGGCCTATATCCAGTTATGCATGCTATGTGGTATTCAAAAGTCATTAGGAAAACACAGAATCATTAAGAATATGAACTTGAGGGTATGGGACACTCCTTATTTAATATGGCATGCTTTGCATGCAAATCATCCAATGCTTGGCCCAAATAAGCACCCAGCACTTTATCTAAAGTGCTTTAAACTCCTCAAGGAAAGGGGTTTATAAATGCAACCTGCTCTGAGACTTCACGTTGGAAATCAGTTTCTTCAGATTTCATTTAGTTACAGGTACGGGGTCCCCAGAGTTGGGGACCATCAAGGCTGTTCCATTAAGGCTGGTACTGGGACTCAGGGCACTGAGGGACTGGGCAAACACATGGCCTCCCCTCAAAGACTGAAAAACCCCGTATGTATGCCTGAAACTTCCATTGGGTAGAAGTAGGAACCTGGTGACGGGTGTGGGGATGCTGAAATCTTAGGAAAAGGCCGCCAAAGGTAGACAACATTCCAGCATTGTGGTCGGAGAGAGGAAGAACATGCAGGCAATGTGCTGAGGCCAATATCAGGCTACAAGAGACTCCTGGCTGCCCAGGTGCCAGGCTGCTCTCCAACCTGCAGTCTAATGCCTCACATGGGCAGGATGACAGGTGACAGGGTAGGCTTGCTCCTATCTATATAATGTCTGTATTAGCTGTGGCCTCCCCTCCTCTTCTTACCTATCTCATTTCTGAATCTCTACACCTGAATCCCTACTATAAATATGGGTCCAATCATCCTCCCTCTCACCCCAAAGTGCCACCACTCCAGGGCTTCCAACTGTAACATTTCTCACTGAGTATGTCCCCAGAGTTCAGTGAGGCTGTATCAAGTCAGGAAGCCTTACTCCTCTCATTCCCATGTAGTTGTGATGCTCATATTTGTCCCCAGGCTTCTGGAATAAGAAGGTACCATCATATCCACTCAGGTAGCCAGCAAGACCTATCAGCATCTGAGGAGAGGAGGAGAACAAACAAAAAGATGAGAGACCTTTGAGAGAAAATTCCACCATCCCTGAACTTCCCTCCAGCTGCACCCAGACTTTGGCTTTCCTTGACATCTGTCCATAGGAGTTGCCAATGTGACATTTTCTCCTGCAGCTGTTGCAGTGCAAAGAATCTTTTGTTATTGAGCTCATTGCTCGAAACAAATCCTCTCTTGTGTTAAGGCCAAGTTCTTGGGAACAGTGCAGACTGAACACTTTAGGAAGAAAAAAAACCCCCACAATTTGAAGCAGGGCCAATAATGGGCTCTGTCATTCAGCCTTCCCTCATTTGCTATGAAATAAAACATGGCAGCTCATAGCGAGGCCACAGCCAGGGGCTGATTCCTGGGAAATTGGCCCACTGAAAGGAAAATGAGGTTCCAAGTTAGAATAAGGAGGGAGAAAAGTGGCCAAGTTGTTACAGAACAGGAACAGAGAGAAGAGAACAAAATGGAAAAAGAATGTAAAGACAACTGCATGTCCCCAGAGGGGAAGAGAAAAGTCCCAGTGGAAAAAAATGCTAAAAGGCCAGAGAATGATTTCTCCTTTTTCCAGTACTGTAAAGGGAGGCAAACTTGGCACATCCCAAACCAAAACAAATCAATTATAAACTGAGACTAAGACTCGTGAATCCTTCAAAATATTTGAGATCAGCCTCTTATCTCTGTCTTTCTTTGGCTATCAACAGTGTAAAATTCTCTTCCACATAAGCAATTGGAAACAGCTAAAACATAAAAACTGCCAACAAATACCAAACAACTGTCATAGCCCCAGGTTGCCCCAGCCTGACTCCTGTGTCCCGGGAAGGCTGTGTGGAGGGGCAGAATGCATCGGGTGAGTGGAGGGAAAGCCCTTCCCAAACAAGGTGGCTTGAAGGGGCTTGGATTTGGACCACTCACCAGCTCGCTCTTTTCTCTAAGTAATTCTAAAGAGAGTCACTCTCTACAGTACCACGTCAAAGTACAGGAGCCAAAGTCCAGCAGTAAACAATTATAAAGCATTGTTTTGTTTTATTTTTTTATTATTATTAT
Organism: Lyroderma lyra; assembly: GCA_004026885.1. NCBI lineage: Eukaryota > Metazoa > Chordata > Mammalia > Chiroptera > Megadermatidae > Lyroderma > Lyroderma lyra. The sequence continues at coordinate 39,730 of PVJL010007114.1, read as the reverse complement.
TCTTTTTTTGTAGTATGTGGGTAGTTCCCTGGCTGGGAATCGAACCCAGGCCGTAGCGCTGACAGCGCCAGCACAGAAGCCTTAAGCCACTACACCACCAGGGGACTCCCTGTTTTATTTTTTTAAAAGGAGGAATTTCTGCGTCCAAAAGTTAATTAATATAATTAATTTAATATAAAGTATTGGAAAGACAGAGCCATCCAAATACCCAGATGAACTAAAACTGACAGATAACAATCAAAATGGCTGCTCCTTCCCACCTGAGATCTCAGGGGACAAACCTGCCTGGTGCTGATCTAAACTCCCAGGCTGCGTGGCTGGTCTGGTAGAGTAAAGAAATTAACAGACGGCCGTGCTAGCTCTCTGACCATGGACAATGCATACTATATCTGAACTACAGGTAATAAAACCTGCCTTGCTGTAGGTTATGAGGATGAGAGGTGATGCACTTAACAGGCAAAATTCCATTCCCTCTCAGTTCCCTTAAGGTTAAAAGTAGCCCTGAGCTAATGTCCTAACTAAATAACTCATTCAGATCAATAAGAAAAAGAACAATCTACTAAAAAAAAAATGGGAAAATTCACAGAAAACAAAATTAAAATGGCTAATAAACATATAAAAAATGTTCAACCGAACTCATAAGGACATGCAAATGAAAACAGTGACATACCAGTTTTTACTCTCAAATTGGCAAAGTTTTGACAGTATAAGTACACCAGTGCTGGCAATGGTGTGGGGGAAGCAAGCACCCCCAAACATGGTTGGTAGAACTATGTATTATTACATTTTTTTTTCAGGAAAACTTAGCAATATCTAGCACAAATTTAAATATCCATTTAACTCTTTAATTTGCCTGCTAAGAATCTTTTAGATATACCTGCACAACAATGAGAAGATAAATTACAATGATGTTCCTGCAATACCTTTTGTTATGGCTAAAAACTGCAAATAACATAAATACTCATCAGTTTAAGAGGGGTGAAATAATTTATGGCACAGCTGTATAATGGAATAATAGTCTTTAAAAAGAATGGGGTACATTTTTATGTGCTAATGTGCAAAAAGGTTAAGATATATCGTGTTTAAAATACAAGTTGCTGAACACTTTCAGTCTGATCCATTTGCATAACATGTTGTTCATCTGTACTAAGATATGTGTATAAACATATACCCACTAACATTTGTATAAAAGTTTCTGAGAAGATGTATAAGAAACTGTTATCCAAGGTGAATACGCTTAACTCTGAAGAATAGAAATGTGAGGAAAAGTAGCTTTTGATCTTCTATTTCCTTCTGTACTGACCAAATTCTTTACTATGCACAAGCATTTTTCTTTCTTTTAAAAGTACCTATTTGGCTGGAGCCCCCAGGCACCCAGGGCTGGGGCCTGCATGAAGTGGCAGGTATGGGCCTCAGCACTGTAGGAGAAAACTTCCTACTCACCACTTCAAGGGGCTTTTTGATTCTTTGACTGGCTTGGCCTCAGAACCCACGAAAGCTCCTTTGCTCTCCCTCACAGGTTGCTAATTTGTCATCACTCTCTTTCAACCAGGCAGAGCAGCACTGTACCACCAGGAGATAAATTAGAGGCGCGGATAGACTGTACTCCCTAGGGGCAGCCTTAGAAAGAAGACTCACATTTCTCCCTTCATGCAGGGGCCAGATGTGAGGAAGAGAAGGCTCCAACAAAAACAAATCAGCCAGTGTTTCCCACCTGCTTTCACTGTGCGGAGCACTAGGGGACTCCAAAAATGGACAGGCAGTCTCCAGCTGAAAGACTAGGCCGTGTTTCCTACGAAAAATCTCCTTGCCAGAGGTCTGGTTCCCAGGTTAGCCCAATGCAAATATTCAACACAGGCTTTGCTTAATTCTATGGTAGTAACAGACAGACTGAGTACCGAGGCAAGTTCATGAGGCAGCGTGGTATCACGGTTAAGAGAGCAGACTCTAAGCCAGTCTGAACCTTGGCTCTGTCACTCACTAGCTTTGCTCCTTATGGCAAACTACTTACCTTCTCTGAGTCCCAGTTTTCCCATCTGTAAAATGAAGATATAACAGTACCTACTTCATAGGGTCGTTCTGAGGATTACATAAGATAATGCATCTAAAGTGACTGGAATAGACTAAGTGTTCATCTGCTCTTATTTTTATTGTTTTTATCTTTTAAAGGAGACAGGATGAGACATAACATTTCTACTCTGGCATCAGAGCTAATTTTGAAATAGGCCACCTACCCACTTGCCTCTCACCTCCCCACCAGCAGGGGCCTTCTGCCTGGTCTCTACCCCATGCTCTCTTGCTTCCCTAAGCCCATCTGTCACAGATCACTACCCCTGCCTCCCCTCATCCCCTGCCTTCATCCTCAAGTACCGCATGCTCCAAGACTACTCCACTACTTCATAATAGGCAAAATTCCTGTCCCCTCAATGCTGCAGGTCTCAGTCTCCCGTGAGGAAGAAAGGACTGAGGGAATCCAGGGCTAATCCATTAGCCTTCTCAGGGGTATTTGTTTTTAAGAGAGTAAAATGAATTCTGATTAGTGGAATTTCTAATTGTAAAACCCGTGAAAGGAACATGTCAAACAATGTCTGTGCGGGCAGTGAGGAGGAAGAAAGGAGTTTCACTCCCTGTGGACATCAGCTTCCCTAAGCTATTTCTGCTTCATGCAACATATCCCTTGTCTCCATTTCCTTTTTCTTTTTTTTTCAATTGTGATAAAAGTCACGTACCATAAAATTCACCATTTTAAAGTATATAGTTCAGTGGTTTTTGGTTTATTCACAAGGTGCAACCATTACCACTACTTAATTTCAGAACATTTCATCATCCCCAGAAGAAACCCCATACTCATTTGCGGTCACTCTCCAATCTTCCCTCCCCACAGACCCTGGAAACTGTTAATCTTCTTTCTGCCTCTATGGAATTGCCAATTCTGGACATTTCTTATAAATGGAATCATACAATATGTTGCCTTTTGTGTCTGGCTTCTTTCACTTAGCATAATGTTTAGAAGACTCATCCATGAAGTATTGCATGTATCAATATTTCATTCCATTTTTATAGCTGAATAATATTCCATCATATGAGTATATCTATACCATATTTTGCTTATCCATCCATCAGTTGATGGACTCTCTCTTCATTTCAGAGCCCAGAACACCCCTAAAAACACCAAAGTTTTTCCATGAAAGCAGCTGGTCTGGAATGTCAGGGGATTCTTTCTACAAGGCCAAGAATTAAATCCAAGACTTGGCTCCAACACTTAGGAGAGAGGTGCTGTTCACCACTCTACTCACCTTTCCCAGGGGTGGGTGCACATCAAAGAAAAAGGTGCGGTTGATATAGTAACTTCCCATTTTTCCAAAGTGAGTCTCATCCCAACTAAAGGGAAAACAAAAAGAGAAATAAGAATTGTTTAATTGTCATATAATATAAATAGCCTTAATAAAGCATGGTTAAAATTACCATTAAAACCAAAGGTATGAGTTTCAAGGAATTAACAAGAAGATTGGGATTTTAAAAAAGAAAAGCTTTTGATACAAGTGATTTGAGGAAGCAAGACATCAAGCTGGCCATTGACCTTCACAGATGAGAAAGGTTAGCAAATATTTACCAACCAGTGATCATAAATTTAAATTAAATTTATACTTATTCTATATCTTGACCTTCTGTTTATTTTAAAAGGGTAAAGAGTTTTCTTATAATATAGAAGGTTTGCAGTAAGAGTTTTCTTGCAAGGCTGCTAACTTCTAACTCTAAGACTGCATTTGCTACTAGAAACTGCATTACTATTATCACAAACTATATTGTGGGCTACTGGTCAGAGAAAGCCTACAAACCATGGTTGTCACAGAAGTGTAATTTTGTTCACCAACCTATTATAATTAACCTGTTGACTATGAACTCACTGGTGTTATTATAATGAACTAACCATTAAGTTTTCTTACTAACTTAAGAGTCTAACTAAAACCTATCCAAATTATTTTGCAAGTAAATAAGTGGTTCTAATCCATCATCTTCTAAACACAATGCAAAGCCTTGTTCTTCTATACAACCACATCACACTTTTTACAGCTTCCATGAGGGCTTTATGGCAGCAGCCCATAAAGAAATGGCAACAGCCCATTTCTGTCTGTCAGTCTCTCCCTGCAGCTCCAGTGACTATCCAATCCCAGGTCAACTTCCAAATGTACTTAATATTTACATACAACATAACGGGCAGAACATGCTTTTCCCAAAAATGTAGCATTCTTTTTTTTTTTTTTTTAACTCAGCAGGTCCAACAAATAGGCTGAAGAATAAATCTACTTCTGCATCTGCTAAGCACACTGCTTGACATGAGATGAGGACAGAAGCATGGTGATGTTGAAGAGAGAAATCATTTGCGAGCAGTGCGACAAAATAGATTTGCAGAAAGAAAAGAGATCCAGTCTCAGCTCCAGCCCTTACTAACAGCATGGCCTAGCAAAATCACTCACCTTCTCCAGATCTCTGTTCTCATCAACACCACGAAGACAATAATCACACCTGCCATGTCCCTCTCACAGGGAGGTATTAGGGCTCAATTGAGATGACCTATGTGAAAGAACTCCATGGACTCTTAAGCACCACACATGCTGGGCACTATTTAAACTGAACCAACATTTGTGGTTAGTTCTGAAGTCTGTTTGGAAGCATACTGACAAAAGGGTATGAGATTTTTACTTCAAAAATTTCCCAGGTAAAACCAATATAGTAGTCCTCAACATCATCAATAGGTTCTGTTACTTTAAGCAAAACGACATAAAATGAAAACAATTTTACCATAGGATAATTGAGGTAAGTTCCTACAGTATCTCAATGTTATAACCAAACTACATTTTTAAAAAAAGCTACATTAATCAACGTTAACTGAGGACTTGCTATACTAACACCCACATTTCTTGGTCTTCATTGCATGCTTGTGTTGGGAGAGACAGTCCTGCTTGACTCTCTCTTGTTTTGCTCCTATAGACCTTGCAGAGTATGCCAAGAATGCAAGGTCCTGAACACTCTTTACTCAAGCCATTTCTCGGGGTTATGTTTAAGCAAGCAACCTTGAGGGAAGAGTTAGCATCTCCTGTTATAACAGAGAGCACTCTTGTTTACTGCTTGTTATATTACAGAAAATTCCCCAAGCTCAATATTCCTCAGCTGTGATAGAACCCAGTACATGTGCAGGCATTCACTCAGACCCACAGTTTCATGTAAGAATTGGGGAGCCAGGGGAACTGATGCCAACATGCTGATGCTCATCCTGCTTGTTGTTTCATGAGAAATAAAATCCTTAGTCTCTGATGCAGGACTGTGTCTTTTGCCAGCATCTATAAAAATATGACAGGCTAACTTATTAGCTTTTGAGTAGTGTAAAATAAAATCCCAGATCCTGACCGTTTTGGTGACAAGCATAGGATGTTGAGACATAGCTTTCTGTAAGAGAAAGGACAAGGACACCTACAGGCTGGGTTAGAGGACAGGAGAAGACTCCTCAGCATCTGGTACTGAATGGTCTTGCCCGAATAGTGGACAAGGAAGGTAGTAAAAGTCCACCACTATCCTACCTATTAATGAAGCTGCAATGGAGAGAGGCAGGATTGAAGTAAACTAAGTGCTGCCTTGGTTACTGCTCACTCTCTTCTGGGTGAAAGGAGGCAGAGATGTAATCAGGACAATGGGGCAGCAAGCCTAGGACCTCAGCCCAAAGACAATGTGGATGTGGCTGCTGAATCAAGGAGTCTCTAAAACTTACAGAAATGGTGCCACCAGTGAGAACCTTGCTATTCAATACAGAATTTTGGGTAAAATACAAACATCAGAAGATCCTTGGGTGAGCTGTGTACTCAAGCCAAAAGTAAATGTACCTTGCTTAAGAGGCTCAGAGCCACTCTCTTCCTCTGTGTCCTATGGTCGCTCCCACACTAACACAACCTCAGCTGCTTTAAGTAAGATGATTAAAATCTCACTGTCCCCCAAAAGGGCTAAAGGCCATATACACCCATTCTAGTATGCTGGGGAACTCCAAGGAGGAGAGGGACTCTCTACTGAAATCAGGGATCCACATTTCCACCCTACTCAATCCCATGAAGGCAGGATTTGCTAGGCGTAAGGGTTATCAAAATTGCTAAGGACTGCAGGAAGGGCCACGGCTATGTGTACAGGGACAGAAAGAAAAGGGTCCCTAAGCCCAGGAGCTTACCAGACACAAGGCAGTTCATTGGGGAGGAAGTGGTGCCAAGCCTATTAAGGGTCAAAAAGAGAAAAAAACCTTCTCCAATCCCTGCATCCAGCACTCCCCACACTCCTGACTGGGGAATGGCGTTGTCGCTGGGTGGCTGTCACTGGAGCAACCAATTAAATTCATTAGTTCAAGGAGGAAAAAAGTGCTAAAAATTCAACTGATGGGGCTGAGCCAACTTCCCAGTGGGGAAGCGAAGGTAAAGTGACCTTGTGAGTACGGCCCCTCACTATTACAGTGGCTTCCACTGTTGAATGTATACCTAGTACTGATCTCCCAAGAGTTAAGGAGGATTATCTCATCCAGGGACTGCTGCATGTTAACAGTTGATTCTGTCCCCTAATTGGTGGTCCAGGAGAATATAAATCTCAAGAACAGAAAGAGAAACCACAGCTTCAAAGATGTATGGATGCTGGAGTGTCCAGAGGCGGCATTCTTTAGGACAACAGTGCCACCCGCTGGACTCAGGCACCAAGTACACAGTTTTTTAAAGGGGCAACTATCAATCTACTACCATACTGAGATCTTACTGAAGTTGAGTGACTACAATGGAGGCTTTAGGACCCCTGCCATTTTGGGTTGGGTTAACTTGGAATCTACGGCTAACAAGAGAAGGACTCGGCTAACAAGAGAAGGACTCGACAAACCTTGCTGGTCAAATGGAAATGGTATATTCAAGTGCATAGCCTCGAGGCATCTTGATTTTACCTGAAGTGGCAGCTCCCACTTTGGGAAAAACTGTCTTCCACTCAACCACTCAAAGCAGCAGTTCTCAACCTGTGGGTCACGACCCTTTTGGGGGTCGAACGACCCTTTCACAGGGGTCGCCTAAGACCATCAGAAAACACATATCAGATATTTATATTACAATTCATAACAGTAGCAAAAGTACAGTTATGAAGTAGCAACAAAAATAATTTTATGGGGGTCACCACAACATGAGGAACTGTATTACAGGGTCGCGGCATCAGGAAGAACCACTGACTTAAAGCAAAGGCACTGGCTCAGTGGAGCCCATGATTCATAGAGGTTCGTCTCAATGCTTGTGCCTAGCTCACTGATGGTTAGGCTAAACTAAAAGTTGATGGTATCCACTGTGCAGAAACAGTCATCAGCCCCAACAACAACTGTGGAAGGCGAACTGCAGAAAGGTTTATCAACACAATGGGCTGAATTGAAAGTCTTCACCCTTGCTGTATACTCCTAAGAAACAAACAAGTTATATTTTTATTTACTCAGGCTTTTGCCATTGGCCTAGCCATCTAGTGTGCCACTTGGAAGACTATATACTGAGAGATTAAAAACATCCTCTTTGAAGCTGAGAACTATGGGAAAGAATTATGGCTGCCTACTGATGAGACAATCTGGATCACTCACATAGAGGTCCACAGTAAGAACCAGTACTCTGATAAGACTGACCAGAACAAGCCGCTAGCTAAGCGTGCACCACCCAGACTGTGCTGTCGCCACCTGGATTCATCGATGCACCAGGCATGGAAACACATCTACCATCATGAACTGGATAAAAAATAAAGGACTATACATTTCTAAAACAGAAGCCATTACTGCATTGTGGTGGCTTGTGACTCCTGCCAAAAGTTGGTCTGTTTGTCTTGTAGTAAAGGAAGCCATACTGCATGGGGCACTGAGTCTGCCTGCTCCAGGGAAAGTGACTATATTAGTCCTTTGTTCCCCGCTCCAGGCTATCATTGGTGCCTCAATGCTGCTGATACTTTTTCAGGTTACAGTGTTGATGATGCTGTCCCAGTCCAATTACCTGACTCGAGACATACCATGGTGGCCCTTGAAACTAAACTACGTTGTTTTCAGCTTTCCAGACCATCTACAATCTGATAATTTTTTTTTGCAATGGCTACCCAATAATAGGCCAATAGTGAAGATATTTTATGACATTCCACATTCCCTACCATCCACAGGCATACGCTATTGTCAAGCACTGACTAGTCTTCTCAAAAAGATTTCTGATTCTACTTCTCTCCATGTTTACACACATTAGTAAAGCAGTTTGGTCACCTAACGCAGCCTCACCAGAAAGGATTCATCTCCCTTTGGCCACCAAATGGGTAATGATCAAGATAAAAGGAACAAAGGGTTATATAAATCTATTTTGAAAATTTGAGATTCTTCCCTGATCATTACTGGGCATGATTTGTCTTTCCCCTAATATCAACTCCAGGTCAGCCTGAGGACATCTGTGGAATTCAAATTTAATTCTAGTTCAGTCACCTGGATTTTCTTGTTGGGAGTGAGATGTTCCAGGAATATAAAAATAATGGCCTTTGCTTGAGTACACTGCCAGCCAAGTCCCGCTATAGTAGTTCACATGGGCCAGGGTGGGAGGCATAATGGTCTCTGTCAGTTTTCTAACAATGCCCTTGGTAACAAAGGTCTGGATATCAGCAGGGGATAACTGGAGAAAAGGTGAAGTTGTAGATACTGAAGTGGGACATACTGATTATATGGCATTGGAAGGAAAGAAACTGCACTGGCATCTGGGGAGCTAACATCGTAGGCCACTGGAGATGTAAAAGGAGGAAAATGATTATTGCTTCCTTTGTCCTCTCGGTCCAACACCAAAGCCTGACGAATCACTCATATGATACACCTAAATCAAGTGGCAGCTGTAGCTGTTGAGTTTGTCAGTGTGCTATGAAATTAGAAAAAGTCACATAGACATGGCCAGTCACACTATTCTGAGGTGCCTGATGACATCAACATCAATTTCCAAATACAGAGCTCCTCATGTGTGTGCGAACACACAGCCCGGCACAACCTTCTATCACCCCAACTGATACAAATTCATATGATTCTCCTGACACCTTAGGAGCCTATGGTTATGCCTTGTATAGTAATTGAGGCTGCAACTTACTCAGTGACGCTCACTACCCTTGTAGCCTAACCAAACCACTGTAATGTGACCTAAATCAAATTTGATGTTGATCCAAATTGAATTTAACAAAAAATCCTGAACTACAGTGACCTGCACTCCTTCAGGTAATGTATTAGGATGTAGAGAAGAATGACCCATCATGGAATGTCTTGTCGGTGGGCATGGGAGTTGCTTTGTTTTTAATGAAAGGAGACCCACTGTAATTATTGACAATCACACCAAAGATTAGAGGTCAGTCTAAATACCTGTGCAGAGAATATCATAATGATTAATAGACTGGTCTTAGGCTACATCCCAGCTATATGAAATAAGACCTATTGGTCCTTTCCCCACCCCCACCCCCACCCACAATTATTCACAGATGGCTGAATCCAGGACCTTGGAAGGCATAGGTGAGGTTAACACCACAGGTTGGCCTCATAATGCTTGGAGTTCTCTTGACAGCAGCCTTAATGAAATGCTATATGAGACAAACCAAACAGATTTGGTCCCTGCCTCTGTCAGCCAGGTTAATCAGAATAGTCAATGGAGTTGTATATTCATATGAAAATTTGCTATAAGCCAAGACAGTGTAGGATAGAGAGGTGAGACTGTTGGGAGACACAATCTTCCATGGGTCTCTTGTACTTCTACGCATCCTGCTGGGTATGCCAAGAATGCAAGGCCCTAACTGCCCTTTACCTGGGCCATTTCTCAGAGTTGTGTTTATACCAAGCAGTATGAAAGATGTGGTAATGTCTCTCTCCAAGACAAAGAGTAACCTTGCTTACTGCTTGCTATAGATCAGTAGACTCCCCAAGTTTGTTGTTTCTCAGTTGTAAGGGAACCCACCATGTGTACAGCTGTCTATCTGTGCCCATAGCATTGGACTTGGGGTAGGGAGGAAACTAACTCCAACATCCTGCTTCCTAGGTTGTCTGTAGTAAGTCCTTTGTCTCTGACCAGGAGTCTCATGTCTTCTGCCAAGACTCATGAAATAACAAGCTAATTTATTAACTTCTACATTGGGTAGCCCTGACCATTTTTTAGCTTGCTTGCATTTTAGTCAAGGAGTTCCATTTCTAACATCCCTAAACTAACTTTCTCCTCAGCAATAATAAGAGGGTATGCTATCACTTGTTGACCAAACAAATTAACCATTTTCAGGTTGTATAAAATTTTTCCTCCTTTCAGCTGAAAACTTCAATGTTATCTAATAAAATATGACCATGCCTCAGTCCTGCAAGTGAGTTCTACAAAATAAACCTGCAAGAAAATACCATAATTTGCTGTGTATAATGCACACTTTTTGCCCAAATCTGTGAAGGAAAAATAAGAGTGTGCATTACACATGCCTAGTACTAATTCCACATCTATATAAATGTTTTTAATTATTTTATTTATGCTTATGAGTTAAAAGTGTAACTCTAGAAATCAATAATGATATTGTATGCAAAATAATACCTTGGAATATGATCATCAGTTTTTTTGTTTGTTTTTTATATTAAAAAGTTTTACACATAAAATTTCCTGTACCTTGTATTTATTCTTGTATTTTGTAATTGTTACATAAAATGTCTTTTACCATAATGTGTTAAAAATGCTAAAATTCCTTTATAATACAAAAACAAGGACCTAAATATAAACAAAAAAAATTTTGAGTTAAAAAATTTTTAAAGATTTTTCCCCCTGAAAGTTTGGGTCCAAAATGTAGGTGCGCGTTATACAGGGGAAGGCATGCTACGCGGTAAATCTCACCTCACAGGTTGACCCTAGACCTGCTTTCTGGAAGCCCTGTCACCATCCCTGGACAACTAAGTTGTCCCTGCTCCCCAGGATGAAGATACCCCGTTAGGAATTTTCCTCTCCACTGATGCCTGGAAATCCTGCAGATTAGAAACTCAGGCCTTAGGAAATTCTGTACTAAAATTTTCCAGTTCTCGGAGAGTTCAAAGCACCTTTAAGAGCCACAATCTGAGAGCCAGGTGAGATACTGCACCATAAGCTGGAAGGTATGAAAACTGTTTCCTCAGATCCTAAGAATCCCATTGCCACCCATCAGAACAAAGACTCCTCCCACACAGACTGCGCTTAGAGGTAAACCACCAGAAACCTCAGTTTCCCTTCCAGCGCGACTCCGCCCTTCTCCCTGTGAATCCCGCCCCATCCGTGCCCCCGGGCCAATGAAAGGGTGCGTCCCTCCTTCCCGGTTGCCATGGTACCCGCCGAGCCACTCACCAGACGTGCTGAGGCTCGTCCAGACGGTGGAAGCGGGTAGTGAAGGACAGCAGCGTCACCAGGACCAGAAGGGCCCACCGGCCGGCTTCCTCCAAGTGCCACGAGCCCCGAGGAGGCGGTTTGGGGCTCCGCGCTGCAGCCTTGGCAGCTACGTCCGGACCCAAGGCGCTAGCAGCCTGGGGTCCACAGCGGCCCCTCCGGGGACGCAGCTCGGACCCTGCCAGGCTTCCGCCCACTCCCGGCATCATCCGTCCCCTCCTTAGGGTCGCCCTCCGGCCCGTAGGCACGCTAAGTCTTGCGAGCCGCCCTGCCAAGAAGTCACAAAGGGGCAGTTCAGGGTGCCCTGGGAAATGTAGTTCCCTACGCCGGCAACGGGGCGCGGGGCCCAGGCCTCTGTGTTGGGTGGGGAGTGCGGTGGACGCCCCGGCCGCTAGGAGGCGGCTAGTGGCGCAGAGCATGACGGACCGCGAGAGCCCAGCGGGCTAGGCCGGGGAGAAAACGGGCTCAAGAAACTGCAATTCCCAGCAGCGCCAGGACTGGGAGCGTGGCGGCAGGGCGGAGCGAGCTAAAAGCCGTAAAGATCATTCTAGTCCAACCCCTCGCTTTGCCGAGACCTAAGCCTAATTTCTGACGTGTCGAGGTCTCACTGGACCTCAGTCGTCGACGAGTCAGAGAATCCCAAACGCGAAGTTTACTGGCCTGGAAGAGGGGTCGCCCGAAGTGCGAGATGCAAGCGGGGAAGGTCTGTGCCACGCCTCTGGGGAGAGAGGCGCTACTCAAACGCTGGGAAACCCGGGGGCGGGGTCAGAGCTGAGCCGCTGTGTCCCGTGGCAGCTCGGGCAACGACTCCCAGCGTGAAGTGCGCGCCGGTTCTGCGCCTGCGTGCTGTCGGGTGGGCCCGACACTTCCGGCTGCATTAGGCCTGCGGCGGCGCAGCCTCGTGCGAACTTACCGGGCAGGGTCGGGTCGTGCTTCCCTGCTCTTTACTTCCCTCCCACCCCCCGCCGCTCGCTACTAGGGCTTCCAAACGTCGACCCTCGCCTGCCTCTTCCGCAGTGCCGTGCGTGCTCCTTTCTGATCGGCCGGCAAGGCCCTAGGAGCATTTGGCCTTTCCAGGGTGGTTTCATTTTGACAGCACTAGGGGCGAGGGGAGGCAATGGTCCTTTAAGTCATCGCAATCACTTGAGCTTCTTGGGGCCCGTGCCAGAGCGACTGTATCAACCTCTGGAGGAAGGTGCCCAAGAATCTGCATGTTTAATAAGCGCCTTAGATGAGTCTTAGTAAATTCATATTAAAGTTTGAGAATCGTTGTAGCTCAAAGGAAGGTAGTAGGCACATCATATGGGATATAGCATCACTTTAATAATGTAGAGCCCTCCCACTCCCTTATGGGATTTTAGGAGTCTTTTTCTAAAGCATTGGTTCGTAACCTTGTTCCACTTGGGTTCCCCTTTTAAACCCATTTCTATAAGTTGTACCCCTTGTTTTTAAAACAGCTGTTTTATTTTATTTTTTTATTTTTTTATTCATTTTTATTGTTAGACTTATTGGGATGACATCTGTTAGCAAGGATTACATAGGTTTCAGGCATACAATTCTACAGTGCATTGTAAAACAGCTGTTTTAAATACTGACACTTTTGTTAAGTCCCTGTCTTAATGTAAAATAAAAATGAGGTAATAAGTTAGGAAAGGAAAATTACTGCACTAGAAGTACAAACTACAGATTTAATTTTACAATATTTGTAACAGTTAAATACTAATAATGATGATCAAGTACTTAAACAGTAAATTAAAAAACTACCAATTAAAGACAATGCACTTAACTTTTACTCAGTCAATAATTAAACTGATAAGTCTGACTAGGGATGTATTTATGTTTGGTGAAGTTCTAGAAACATCGCAAATGGATTGTCCTGAAACTGTAATGATTTGTGGAAAAGTGGTTTGACGAAAGGTTCATAGCCATGCCCTCACCAATCATCATTCACTAATGTGATCTAATTGTGAAGTGTCTCCATTAACAGTGATTCAAACTTAACGTGTTGCATTTTTTTACTTTACTTGTTTTTTCACCATTACTGATTACTTTTCACGAACCCCTGAACGGCCCAGCACATACCCTCCAGGGTACGCATACCACCACTTGGAAACCAATGCTCTAAAGCAGTGGTTCTCAACCTTCTTAATGCCGCGACCCTTTAATACAGTTGCTCATGTTGTGGTGACCTCCAACCATAAAATTATTGATAGCTGCCCTCTACACATGTGTGACTGGTCCGCATAAGTACATGTCAGCATAAATATGTGTTTTCCGATGGTCTTAGGTGACCTCTGTGAAAGGGTTGTTTGACCCCCAAAGGGGTTGCGACCCACAGGTTGAGAACCACTACTCTAAAGTCACATGTGAGAGACAGTTTAAAAATAAAATTTCTAGAGTGATCAGAATCTATATTTGAATTGGAAACAAAGTTCTTCCAAGAGTAGTCATAACATGGATACTTTATTTGGGCTTAAAATTTAGTTCTACTAATGTAAAAAGAAAACGTGGTAGTTTATGTAGTTATCATTGGTAAAAGAAAAGTAGAAACTGCCCTCCAGTATGTCTGCCAATGACCCATAAGTAGAAAACCTGAGAATATTTACAATGATAATTTACAATAACTCTGGTCACCCTTTGTACAGGTCAAAGGTGTAACATTTAGTAATTAGGAAAGGCATTCATTGCTTTAAAGATTCTAAGCTGATGTCTGCAGCTCTCTAGTGGTCCCATCCCTCACCTGGAATCCCTGTCTTGGCTCCCAGGGACCCCTTTAGCCTTGCCAGGTAAGGAAAGGGATATACCTCCAAATATGGTACCCAATTCCTTACCTTACAAGGACACCCACTGCCCATCACCTGTCCTCCATGCCAGGACCACCTTCACTTCCCCAGAGAAGGTGCTTTCAGTACATGCTGGAACTCCTGGGCTCAGGAACCAACCTGGGAGGGCCTTGGTTCTCACATACACCCTTGCCCACCTAGAAGATGAAGTTGGTGGTTTAGGGATGGTGTGAGCAGATTCAGATAGCAGTTTGGTGTGCTCGGAGGTACAAAAGGGAGAGGGAACTTGGGTAAAACGTCTGTGGACTGAGGGATGATGCGGGGGGGTGATCTGAGAAATTCTATTGAGTTCTCCATCCATATTGATACATGCATCTGCTGGAAGATTCATGAGTGCTGATTACTGGTAACTGTCCTGGGTCCTGCTTTGAAATGCAGGTTACCCAGGAAACACCAGAGGAATTAAATTTGAGTCCCTTAAACTTTAGAGGAGAGGTCACATACTCAGCTGCTTCCAGGGGCCTGAAGGTAGAAGAAAGTTAGAAAAGTGGGCCAGGTGGGGGCCATGGCGGATCTGAGAGGGCATGCCCTAACTGAAGGGGGCCTTTAATTGACTCCAGTCAATTGTTGCTGCTCAGGAAACTGAGTCTATTCTCCAGATTTAAAAAGAAAACAAAAACCAAACCAGACAACAGGATTTGTATATGAAACATCCTGATTTTTTAATGTTGACTGCTACAGTCATCCGTTGATACCCACAGGGAATTGGTTCCAGGACCCCTCCACCCCACATGGATACCAAAGTCCAAGCTGCTCAAGTCCCTCATATAAAATGTATTTGCATGTAACCTACACACATCCTCCCGTATACTTTAAATCATTTCTAGATTATTTATAATACCTAATACAATGTACTACTATGTAAATGTCATATGGCATTGTTTAGGAAATAATGACAAGAAAAAAGCCTGGACACGTTCAGTACAGATGCACCTATTGCAGGCTTAAGCACATAGTACACATCAACAACAATGTAACTTCTTTTTTCCAAATATTTTCAATTCAGGGTTGGTTGTGGTTGGTTCAATCCAAAAATGCAGAACCCACAGATATGGGGAGGGCTGACTGTAATTGAGACATTTTTAAATACTATGTAGACCAAACCCAATGTTGGGCTGCCAGCTTGAGACCTCAGCTGTTGGGAATGGGCATGTCCCCCAGCTATTTTTATGAGATCAGCTGAAAGCCTGGAGGATGGGTGGGTGGGAGATGAAAAGCAAGCGACACCAAAGCATCAAGAATTAGAATGCCTGGTCTTTCTGCTACTGCTGGAAGAAATCTAAGCCATCATTTTAGGTCAACCCTTCATGTTACCAATGAGGGAGCTGAAGACTAGAGAAGGCAGGGATTCGTCCAAGGTCATATAGAGCTGGTTCCTGCACTGGGACCAGTATGCCAGCTCCCAGCCCACTGCACCACACGAACTGCTACCTCAAAACCAGGCCACCAAACCTGACTCCACCAGGAACAGAAGAAACTGCCCACAAGTTGGAAAGAGATACCCTTTCTGAACCCCAGTCAAAGTTGCCCTGAGGCCTGTCTAGCCTGGCTTCCCATTGGCTCATGGGACCCACCCCTTCAGGGTCCCGCCCCCCTGTCCTTCAGCTCTGTGAAAGTGGACATTCTTCAGAAGGCCAAGGGTCACCACAGCACCATGACTGAGTCTGGCAAGGTAAGGAGGGCACTTGCAGGCTGAATGCCCCTCAGGGATGCATGACAGTGCAGTTTAGAGCCAAGAGACCCCACAGCAGCCTCTGATCCAGAGAGCTCTGTCTGGCCTGAGCTGCCCAGACGCCGGCCTAAGGAAGGAGGCCTGACCGGATGGGAAGAAACAGTGCTGGCTTGGACCCCCCTGGTTGGGGGCTGCTGCCTCCTCTCCAGCGGGTTTCTGGGGTTGAGAACCCTCTGAGCACGGGTTCATGTACACCCTCACCCTCTCTCTCCTCAGCCCATCCTCTATTCCTATTTCCGAAGCTCCTGCTCCTGGAGAGTTCGAATAGGTAAGAACTGCGCCTCCACCAATAGCCTGGACGGGGTGGGATAGGGTGGAGGAAGCTCTGGGTGGAAAGCTGGCCTGGGACAAAGGGGTGCTTCACCCCCAGCAACTAGCACCCCCTGCCCCGTCTCCTGGAGCCCTCAGCCCCGAATGGCACCTCCACCTAGGAAGTCCAACAAGAGGTGGCAGGAAGGGAGGGTTGTTTTTTCTCTAGGGCCTGCCTCCCCCTCACCCTCTTCTCCAAAGCCCCTTAGCAACCATGCTGAAAGCAGGCTCCCAAAATCCAGAGGTCCTTGGTAACTGGCAGGAAACAGCTGGCCCTCCTCAGCTCTTATCTTATTTGATCTGGCAAATTAAACAGAACTGGCCATTGTCCACCCCAGCATAATCCTTCCCCCCGCAGTTTAACTGAGCCCTTGGCAGAGGTCAACGTCCTAGCCACTTCTGAGGGAGAACTGTGCTGAGTGCTGTTGAGTGTGTAATTACATGTAATTGCATTATAACCTTGAGAACCCGGGAAAGGTGGCACTATCATTGTCCCCATTGTACAGGGGCTCACGGAAGTTACTTGTCCAAAGCTACACAGCTAGCAAATGAACGATGAAATTTGAACCTGGCCCTCACTGGGAAGTCATCCTCCATGACCCTTCCCCCATCCCGCAGTCACTTGGCATTTGCTGGAATCATTAGGCAAGAGCGCTGGGGGCCAGAGGGCACAGTTCTCCAAGAAGACGCCTTCCCTGGGCCCAGAGGCCGTGCCCTGGCAGGGCTGGCAGCCTGAGCATGAGCGCCGTCTCCCCAGGGCTGCGTACACCGCCCCCCCTGCTGGCTTCCACCACTTTCACTCTCCATAGTGGAGCTGACCAGCGCCGAGGGGGAGCCCGTGTCCCCCAGGCCCTCTGCGGCCTGTGACACATCATGTGTCCCCCTCACTCCTTTCCCTTGCCTCAGCCCGGCAGTCACCGTGTGCACACACACACATCCAGAAGGGCTGACGGAGGTTTTCACCTTCACCTTGCCAGGGGAAAGGATCAGAGGGGACGGAGAGGAAATCCCAGCACGGGGTCCTAACAGATGCTCTGAGACCACCAAAGAGCCGATTCCCTGCTTGGACTCTGTAGTAAACAACGCTGAGAGCAGAGGAAACGGACTACCAAGGGACTCTTCTCTGAATAGAAAGTGTCCTCTGCTTATGCCTGTGCTTTGTGGTCACTTGAGTCCCTTCCCTTGGCCCTTGGACGCCTTCGTGAGGGAATAATGGCTTGTCTCCAATAAATAAGCCCTGTGTAAGGCCCTGGGGAGGGCGGAGCTGAGGACGCTTCCCCACTGTCCTCAAGAGCCCACACACCTTTCTGTCACCACCCAGGGGCATGAAGACCCTGCTGTGGGTACGGAGAGTAAGGCTCCTAGAGTTCCGGGACAAGAGGCGTCACGGTCCTGTGTGAGGGGAGGGCTGGTGAGCAGGGCGGCCAGAGAGAAGGGGAGAGGGCCAGCTGGGCCTGGACGACCTAGCAGTGTGGGGAAAGCAGTCCCCCTCCTCATAGTGTCCTGGGAAATGGAGCCAGAGGCGGTCCCCTGACTTTGCTGTCTGCCACCTCTCCTAGCTCTGGCCTTGAAAAGCATTGACTATGAGACAGTGCCCATCAACCTTGTAAAGGATGGGGGCCAGCAGGTAAGGAGGATGTCCCCAGGTCACAGTGTGGGAATTGGAGACCTTGGAGAGGGACCCAGCATGGGGTGCCAACTTCTGCCCCCAGGAGGGAAACCTGCACCCATGGTCACTGACCAGAGGCTCTTCCTTGTGGGACAGGGTGGCCGTGGGTGGGGCCCAGGCTCCAGGCCACTGGGATGAATCCTGTAGCTCAGTAGCCACTGGGGCTGGGATACTGCAGGGATCACCCAAGCGTGACCTTGAGCCTACCAGCCGGCACTTTATCCAGGGGAGGGAGGTTCAGGGGTGGGCAGCAGACCTGGGGTCTTCCTGCTTGCCTGGTTCTGCTTTAGCCAACTCAGGCCAGGCCGCCAGCCCACCAGCCTTGTCTCCACAGTTCTCTGAAGAATTCCAGGCACTGAATCCCATGAAGCAGGTGCCGGCCCTGAAGATCGACGGCATTATCATCGGCCAGTCAGTGAGTGCAGGGCCTGGGAGGCCCCTCGTGGGGGTGGCGCCCTGAACGTGATGAATGTCTGTCGGAGTGGGGGAGTTTGGCTGCTTGCTTTGGGAACTGAAGGGAGACTCAGGCATATGGGGAACCAAGTTCTGCAGATGAGGACCCAAAAAGAGCTTGTTCCTTGGGGGGGGGGGGGGGGG
>PVJL010007114.1:0-21060 GCA_004026885.1 Lyroderma lyra | reverse complement strand
TCCAACCTCATCAGCAGCGGCATCCAGCCCCTACAGGTGTGGCCCTCGTGCACTTGTACACTCACACACTGACTGAGGTGCCCAGCATGGTGGGAGGGTGGCAGGAAGACAGGGAGCGAGTCTCAGCGGCCGAGACCGACACCACGTGGCCAGGTCCGGGGGAAGGTGGTCCCAGAAATCATCCACTCCACAGGGTCCCCAACCACATTCCCAGAAGCCCTAGGTTTCCAAGGACACATCCAGAGGTGCTAGAGGGGGAAGGGCCAGGTGACAGGAGGCTGAGCAGCCTTTGATCAAAGCAGCCTCCCTTCATCTGTTCGGTATCGTAGATTGGAATTCCTGTAAGATTTTGTTTTATAAAGTTTTCACTGGTTAAAAGAAAGTAATAAAATAATTCATCAGTGCTAACCTCCAACTTTGTGAATGAGGAAATAGCCCCAGGAAGGTAGAGTGCCTTTGCAGTCACTCAGCTAAGTATGGCGGAGCAAGGACCAGAGCCCAGAACCATGACTGTGCCCCTGTGCCCCCCACCCCCGTGTCACTTCATCTTTTGTAACAAAGGAGTTTATAGCAGATAGTCATCCCCATTTAACAGATGAGGAGACTGAAGTCCAGAAGGGAAATGGCTCCAGGAGTACAACAATGGAACCAGAGTCCAAATTTCCTGAAAGCCAGTCCTATGCACCTGCCCCACCCCACTCCCCCCGTATCACACACCCACTCTCCATGAGGGACCACATAAGGGAGAAGCATCAGATGCAAGGGACACGGGCCTCAGGTTTCACCTTTGCACATCTCTGCCAGAGGCACAGCTTCCAGACTATAGCACCAAGGGCAAGCTGAGGAGGAGGCGGCTGGGACCGTCACCTCCCTTCAGGGCCCTGCTGGGAGGAAGAGGCTCACGGAGCCTGGGGGAGTGGAGGGAGGAGGACAGGTATATAGCCAGGGACATATGGGAGTTCAGCTTCCCCGAGGAGGCTTAGCTGAGCAATCCCAGCCTGGCTCCCAAAGCTAATCAAAGATTTTTCTTGGGCTGCACAGAACCTGTCTGTCCTAGAGCAAGTGGGACAGGAGAACCGGCTGACCTGGGCCCAGAAGGCCATCAGTTCTGGCTTTAATGGTGAGTCGCCCCAAAGGTAACCTCAGAAATAGCTTCCCAGGATCTTTGGTCTTGACAATGGCATGGATAGGGTAGTGGGCAGGGCTGAGGAGGCAGTGGGCTGGGCAGCATCCAAACCTGGCCTCAATTTCAGGTACTTCTGGAAACCTCAGTATCCCTTTGGAGCTGGATGACACAACATGTGCTTCACTGCCCCCTCTAGCCAGGAAACCAAGGGCAGGTCTTATCCCATCTGGGGAAGGGAATGGCAGCTGGACTTGAAGAGCCAGGAAAACATCATCTTGTCCCCACGTCCCTAACAGCTCTCTCTAAATATGGCTGCCATAGTCCCTCCAGCACATGTGCCCAGCCCAGAGTTGGTTGTCAGGGCAACCAGAGCATGGCTAGTGAGCAGCCTTCAGCTCTGGAAACAGCCTGTCGCTCAGATAGCGCCCCCATTTCAGAGTGAATGGAGGCAACAGCCCAGAAGGCCTGATCTCCCCTTCTGTGCCCAGAGTAAGATTACTCACGTGGTCTCCCCACAGCTTTGGAACAGATCCTGCAGAGCACCGCGGGGAAGTACTGTGTGGGAGACGAGGTAAGCCCTCCCCTGCCTGCCCACGGTGGCCTCCTGCCTCATGCTGACCCTCTTCCACTTAGACTCAGCCCTCCCTCACCCCTGGGCAGGCTCAGCTTGGAGAGTCCCTGGGAAGGCATGGTGAGGGAGGGGAAGGGACCGGGCTGCCCTCTCTGGGCCCAGCAGAAGGTACTCATGGGGAGGAGGTCCTCGGCTCATTCCTAGTCAGCTCCCTCAACAGGACATGAGTTTCTCATTCCTGGAGGTATTCAAGCCGAAGCCCTCATCTCTGAGATAAGGGGGTGGTCTAGGCATCACACAAGGATTAGACGAGATGATGTCTCCTTTCCTTTCCTCCATTTCTGAGATTCTGGGAGTCAGGGGCTCTGGACTCCTGCCGGCTAAGGCCCTGGCCCTGTGATAATTCTGGTTCAGGGCCCACAGCCCCACCCCGAGGCATCTCCTCCCTTCTGGGGCCCTCAGTACGGGACTCTGATGACCTTTTTTTAGCAAGCACATCCACTAAGGCAATCACGTTTTCTGGCCACCCCCAGAGTTGGTTGTCAGAGCAACTGGAGCATGACTTGGGAGAAGCCTTCAGCTCTGGGGGGCAGACCCAGACAGGCCCAGGGGAGACCAAGAGGAGGGTGGGGACAGACAAAAGAGCCAGAAGCAGTACTGTCACCAGTAGACACACACAGCCCAACCTGTGAGCCTGGGGTGCACAGCCTGACACAGACCCACCCTCTTCCAGGTGTCCATGGCTGATCTCTGCTTAGTGCCTCAGGTGGCAAATGCTGAAAGGTAAGAGAGAGCGAGCTCCACCACCTGCCCTCTTCTCCCTGGATCCTCCCCTCAAAATGCCCAACCTCCTCCCCCAACCCCCACTTCAGCTCCTGAGGTAGCATCTCATGCAGAAACTCTGACTGGACAAGGGGCCCCCTGTGCAAGGCCACACCAGCCACTGTGGCCTGCAAGAAACAGGGCAGAGGAAATCAGTGGAATGCCCCCTGCCATGCCTGCTACAGCCCAGGTGATCCTGCATAGCCCCTGCTCCTAAGAGAAGGAGGCCCACCTGATGGACACCCCTAGAAGAAAGCACCCTCAGAGCCTGCTGTCCCCAGACATAATGTGTCTGTGCCCAGCAGTAAGCGCCACCTCTGCTTCCCTCTGTCAGCCCTTCAGTAGGGCATGAACGAGAACGTCTCTGGAAGGCATTGCATGTGGTACCCTTAAGGATATGAAATGTATGACACACCCCCTGCCCCCAAGAAGCTCATGACACGGGCAGGGGGTGGAGGGGGAGAGATCATCTGTGTATATAAATGCCTGGCCCTGTGCCTGACACATAGTAGGCTCTCAATAAGTACTCGTGGCTTGTAAGAACAGTAGGTAACAGAGATATCAGACAATACTGCATAAGAACTGCCTCTCCCTAGAGAGCTACCTGTGAATGAGGCTTCTCACCTGGCAGGGCCACCTTCTTTACCCTCCCCTGGCCAGCCCCAGGGGTGTCCTCCAGCCCTGCGTCTGTGCTGCCCTCACCACCCACAGGGCAGTCTCCCGGTACCATTACAGATCTTGGCTGAGATGGCTGTTTCTCTGCCGCAGGTTCAAGGTGGATCTCACTCCCTACCCTACCATCAACCATATCAACAAGTCACTGCTGGCCTTGGAGGCCTTCCAGGTTTCTCACCCCTGCCGGCAGCCAGACACACCCCCAGAGCTGAGGGCCTAGGTCTCGAACCATGCCCCACTGGTGCAGGAGTAGATGCTGTGTAGGCTGAGCAGGCCTGGAACTGAGCAAGCCCTAATGAAGAGGCAGGAGATTTGCACTCCTAGCTCTCGAATTTGAACTCTAGCCCTGGATTTGCCTTTCTGTCAAATTAGGGCAGGTGGGGTGGAAGTGTGCCTGGAGGGAGGGAGGCAGGAACAGTTCCTGCTGCCTAAGTCACGGGGCAGTCGTGAAGACACAGTGAGAGAATAGACTAAAATGCCTGCCAAGTCTACCAGCGAGCCGTAAGGATGAGCCCTCTTCCCATCCCCTCCACTGTACCTGACTCCAGAGAATGCTCACACTGCAATTTAATAATTAAACTGAAGTCCAGTCTTCCAGGTTGTTATGGCCAAGATGTTCAGTTGTTCAGTTAAGGCAGTTCCAGAAGATGAACATTCCTCCTAGCTTGAATCTCCCTGTGGCTGGACCAGGAGAGAAGTCAGTCAGCCCTTGCCCACCCTGTGGTTGGCCTAGCCCATGGTACCTCAGGGCAAGGAAAAGAAAGCAGCCCAGACACTTGCCTGAGACAATCACAAAAGATCCAGAAGACAACAAATACAAGAAGCAGAAAATAAAGTATTTTTGTGACCCACGGAGTTCCCAGGACTAGAAATGGTACCATTGTCATGTCCACTGCAGCACTGAGAGGGAGGCTGGCCCTTCAGTCCAGTCCCTTATCTCTAGGGGCAGCATTCTCTGGACTAGTCCCAGGTTTGGGCACTTAGGGTAAGTCCAGTCATGAATCAATGGTCCTGGAAACTGGAGACAGCCTCCTGCATGGGCAGTGTGAACAGATACAGAGAGCCCCATCAGATTTACCTTTGATTCCCATGCCTGGCAGTTTCAACCATAACCAGGATCATCTCTTGGCAGAGGTACTGTAGGGAGGTTGGGGTCCCTTCTGGGTGTGAAACAAGATGGCCGTTATGTCCCATACCTGAGATTACATTTCCTCTGCATGGCTGAGGTTTAAACAGGGAATTAAGGTGTTTATGTGTCTGGTTCAAATGGAAGCCACCTTTCTCGGCCATGAGTGCCTTTTCTTCAGCCCCAATCTAGGGTACCTGTTTCTCTCATCCTGGGCTCCTCTGTAGCCTCTCCTTCTGTCTTAGGTGACCTGGGTCCCAGGCTCTAGAATGACCAAAGTGGGCCACTCTTGTTCATGAGGCGAATTCGTCGTGTCCGAGCCAGAGAGCATAACGGGAAAGTAGCTAAGACACAGCGGTGATAGAGGAGACCCAGTGGTACCTCCTGTCCTGCCTGCTCCCCTTTGGACCCTTTTCTCAGGTTACACCAGACTTGCCTGGCTTGATGAGGCTCACCTGGCCTTTCTCCAGGAAACCTTTCCTTGAGATGAGATTAATCTCCTCAGCCTGGTTATGAGGAATAGTCACTTGATTTGGGCATTTGAAATAGAAGGTGATTAAAACTCCTATTATCAACTCGGGAAAGGAGGGCAGCCCCATTCTTCAGACCGTGTTCCCATGGCAGTGTGCCTCCCTGGCCCTGGAGAGACAAGGCTTCACCAAGAAGCAGCAGGCAAGCCAAGGGGCTAGGCTTGGTCAGATGGGACACTGCTGTCACTTCCCTGGGATTAAGGAGGCAGCTAGCTGGCTCTGCCTCTCACTTAACAGCCCTTTGGGAGCCCACGTGGTCTGAAACTATTTCTGATACTGCAGAGGTTACCAGGTTCTCCCACCCCTTCATCCTTCCGGCCTCATCTCCAGACAATAGAGAAGCCCAAGGGACTTCTGCAAAGTGAAGTGAACTAGATAGAATCCACACCTAGGACAAGGCACAGAAACAGACAACCTGAGACCCGGCCCTGAATGATTCTAGAGAACTAGGTATAATGAAGCGGGTGGGCCAGGGTTTTTCCTGGAAGAAAACAACCTGCTGGCTGTCGTACTCCAGCTACTGAATGGACTTACCACCCCACTCCACCCAGCCCACAGGCATGCACTGCCCCCTCCTGGGTGGCCTCCACAGGCTAGAAGCCAGGATGGGTGGGTATGTGACAGGGCCCCTGCTCTCACCTGAGCTTACGTTCCTCTACTTACTCCTGGTAGTCAGCCAGCTGTAACTACCACTCAACACTGGGTTTGTTGCCTACCTGCTTGACTCTCTGATCCAAGATGACTTCCAAACAAGAGTTGTCGTATTTCAACCCAGGTATCTTCCTAGTCAGTATCAAAATATTAACCTGTTTGACCTGGGGCTCCCTCAGCCATCCTAAAACTGACAGCAAAAGCTGAATGGATTTTAAGGACATCTAAATCAGGTAGAGAGGCCATACAGCCTCCATCACCAAACATTTAGAAACCATGCTTCGTCAAATATGCAAACTCATTTTACATGTTTCTCCCATAGTTCTCATAGTTCAGCTCCTCTAGTTCAACAGCTCAACAGGAGTTTGCTGATCTGTGTCAAATAAAACCTGAAAATCAGCCCTGGATGGGTGGGGAAGATAAGAGAAAAAATGCTTTGGCTTTTCCTCTGGACTTAGCAGAGAGGTTTGGAGTCCCTAATATTTCTGACGCCCTCCTTTCTCATTGAATTTACCCAAATCTCCCACCCACAAACCCAGGTAAACCTGTCCTTCCCCACAAACAGAAAGGTGCCTCAGTCAAAGAAACTCACTCCAGGCTCAACTGAGGTGACTCACCTGGATTCCTGCAAGCATCCCCACATCATTGCCTGTGCCACCCAGAGCCAGGGACGGACCCAACCTTTGTGGTTCTCACCTGCACTGGCTTCAGGAGGACAACAGTCCATCTCCTTGTGTCATGATATTTTTGTAAAGGAGATTTTTGTATTTTAAAGCTACAACCTAAACCATGGGATGAAGAACAGATGTTGGAGAGGCCTGATGCCAGTAATTAGATGGAACTAGTAAGTCCTGGCAAATGCCTCAGGAGGCTGGAACCAGCAAGGAGGTGCTGCTAGGAAACACTTGGGAACAAAGCAAAAAATGTAGGATTTTGTTCCAAAGCAATTTTATATCTCCATTAAGCAGTAAACTTATTGGACAAGCAGGTAAATACACATATTCATAAGATAACTTCTCATTTTATTGGCTCCGCCTGACTTTTACGCGTAACTTATTTAGCTCTTGATTCCAAGGTCACAGCAGGTCTCATTCCACTTTGGCAGGAATCCCTGAACTGAGACAGCTGCTGAATTTAACCAGAACCTCACAGGTTAAAGAACGTCGTTCTGAACGTCTAGCGCTGCACTGCCTTATACAGGGCCCAGCACAAATAACACCCCTATTGGATGAGCTGGTAATCTACGCTAAATCTTTTCTTACAAAATCATAATCATGTGATTCTGTAACATAACAATATCACACTGAAGCACACTATATGGCGTTTTAGGGCATTACCTCTGCCGGACCCTGTATAATCCTGAAGTATGCCGGGGTCAATGACAGGACACATACAAGTGCCTTTAAAAATTAAGAACTATCCCAATGTGGATATCCCAGGAGGTCACTCTCCCGGGCTCTGTCTGGGTGGCATAGGGGAGCAGAGGGCTCTGCCCCAGGACACACAGTCCCTTTGCACAGCGTTGGAGGTGAACCCGGGCCTGGCGTCTGTGCCTGCATACTCCTACAGCTTCTCAGAGTCCTGCAGACAATGACGGAGGAGACAAACCATGCAGCAAACATCCAGTATACTAAAATGTAAAATTTAAGTAAGATAATAAATACAACTTTTAATATTTTTCTGTTTTCATTCAGAAAAAAGAAAAAATTTAAAAATCTAAAAAATTAGGAAATAATCTTCAGTACGTTCTGTGTTAGCAGTGACATACTACATTCAGCATACCTAAACATACCTCGTTAAAGACCCCTAACTGCCTGTAGTCTACCTGGGCTTTTTATTATTGACTGTGGTATAGTTTGGTGGGCAGATTATATCATTTAAGTCATATTTCAGATCTCTTCCTCCTTTATACACTGACTCCTAAAATATGCAAAGGAAAGCAAAGAGAGGTCTAACAGGCTTACCATGGAACCACATATCCTTGAAGAAAATATTTGAATGGCACCCCTGCCTGCTCAGATGTGAGTCTTTCACATTCTGTAACAGACTCCAGGGACATGCATAGGCAGCATTTTAAGAGATATCAAAGATATCTTAAGGGGTGTCATTTTTGTAATTGAAAATAGGCTATAAATTACTATCACCCCCACTGTGTTAATGATTACCCTGGCATCCAAACTACTTGGTTCCCAATTTGAACAGAGTAAGAAAAATCACTGGAAAATTGAACATCATTGAGGACCAAATACAGGGTCCGGTAGAAATAAGGCCTGGAATTGAGTTATGATTTTATTACAAAATCATAAGCATGTATGGTATAGAATTGGTATAGATTACCAACTCATAAAAAAAGGGCATTATTTGTGCCAGACCCTATACTGACAAAATTCAGGAATGTTCTATTTAGTAATTATTACTCTAAACCCAATTTTTCACCCTTGGAGCAAACCCAGCTCCCAGTTTGTAATACTCTGCTATGAGTTTAAATGCAGATGAGAGATATAGCATTAACCTCATCCTCAATTTTTTCTTGTTAATTTTTCTTAATTTTTATAATCTAAATAGATCATAATTTCTACAGATTTATAGAATACCTTTCCTTTTAAGATGCAGAGATGAATAAAAAAATTTTTCATGTAAAGCAGGTTCATTAAGATATAACTCAAATTTCTCAGGTGCATAGTGAAAAAGTTTATTTATAACAGATTTCAAAACTCAGAAGAGAAGACAAAGAATGCACAAAAGCATCACAAAATTGTTACATAATATAAAAACACAAGAACTGGACTATTTAAAGAATCATAGCTCAGGATCATCTGTGTATCACAGCAACACACTCAGTGCCAACGGGTGATAAAATAAGGTATTTTAAAGGAAAACCACTCAGCAGGACATACAATTAAATAACAATTTGGAACAGAGCTCTTAACTTAGAAATTATAGGAGATGCTGACAGCACTTCATATAATAGGGGACATGTAGAACAAACCGACTGCAGTAAATGGTTGGGATATTTTTATATTTATAAAAAAAGACTTTTGACACTGTTTCCCTTTCAGACCCCTGTGTGTAATGTCAGCATCAGTGCATGATGTGTAGAACAATAAAGAAAGAATGCTTTTGTGGTTGCCGATTACTTAACCCTACCAGCCCGCCGTACCGAGTTGTCGGTCATTTCCGAACCTGCCGCTAGCCCGCTGGACCTCATTTTTGGTACTTTGCCTCGTACGTGACAAAAATGAAAGGTGGACCTATTTTCTACCATGTCTCCAAGTTCCATCTTACTCTAACCACTTGTTTGCATGGAACTAACATTTTTCTACATCGTGTTGGTTTTTTCTCTTTAATGCTCAGGAGCCCAGGTATAGGGGCAGTTAGGTTCAGGGCCTCAGGTCTGGGGGGGTTAAATATTTACCAAGAAAGCTTAATCACCTTTTAATCACCTATATCTCAGTGGATGGCACCAAAGCAGGCCTTTCAGAAAGAAGCTAAATGGCATAAAGTAGTTTAGGATATCTTCAGGCAACCCCCCCATTCTAGTACCCTTACGAAAAGTCTGGCTGTTTCTAACCCGTCACTTTGATTACAAAGCAGCCTTCTTTTGGGCATTTCAAAACACTTCCCATTATTAAGGGAAAAGGGATGAAAAACACCACAGGCATGAAGGTTACATGTTTTCTCTAGATTTGACTTGCTCTTGAATATGGCTAAATGGAAATAAATCAACTTGATTAAATGAAAAAAATATTTTATAGGACAATAATCTCAGAAAGGCATGTTAGTGGAATTTTTAATATGGAATTTCTTGGTTAAATGCACTGTTTAGGACAGGAGAGAAAAAAATTAAGGTAATATTTTCCAGATGATTCTTGCCTGAACCTAAAAATCAATAATAACAACCCATCAAAAGGAACATCACAGACAAGGCATTTCAAACCAAAGTGAGGGTGAGAGTTCAGGAACAGAGCTCCTAACTGACTGGCAGTTAAGGGCTCTTCTGTAATACTATATAATATTTCAAACAAAAATTTTAGAACTGTTCATGATCCTGTGTCAGAACTTTTAGAAAATATACTTTGTCCCCTGGAAATCATTTCACATATATTATTTTTTCCCTAGATAAGCCAAAACGACCTGTGACAGAAAACTGTAGAATTTAATAAAAAGTATGTATCTCTGGATTTCTGGGGCATTTTTTTCTTCATCTCTTAGAATGAAGACGAGCCACAACATTAAAGAAATAAAAATACTGCACATATAATAGAAATTGTGAGTTCAAACCAGTGACCAGAACTCCAAATAATTTCAAAGCCCAAGTCTTGCCTTTGAATTTAGTTTTTGAGGGAATGACTATCTGTAAATGAACCCCACCACCAAGGCTTTAGGCAACTAATTGGGTTTTCTTATCTTGGAGAGAAGAGATTCAAACAGGAAGGGGTTGGGGTTCCCTGGTGGTGTAGTGGCTAGGCTTTGGCGCTCTCAACGCTGTGGACTGGGTTTGATTCCCAGCCAGGGAACCACCCAAAACAAAACAAAATGAAAACAAAACAAAACAAAACAGGAAGGGCTTTATTTGACCTTCTTGGTTCAGGCAGGGACAATGCAACACTCAGGAGAAAGCAGTGATTTCTGAAATATAGCTACATAATACCTAGCAAAGCTTCCCTTACCCACTGGGATCCTGCCCTAACCTCATTGCCTAAATAAGGGGTAGATATCAAATGAGCATCCATAGGTGCTGGACTGGTTAGAGAGAGCAAAGGGGTGACAGTGACTATAACCAAGTACCAACAGAGCCAAAGCAGTTCTTGCCTGAGGCCTTTCTCTCATTCCCAGAAAAGAGGCCACCAGAAACCAACTCTCAGGGGGCTCTCCTTTTCAGAATGCCAAAGTTACTACCCACAGAAGACAGTCTCCCTTATGGGTCCTGAAGTTAGACTCTGAACTCACTGAAATTACACTTACAGCCAGTGACATAATATCTTCCTACAGATGGAGGGCTTGCTCTACTTATTAGCCAACTCAATTAACTTGGAAGTCCTCATCAGGACCGCACTGTCATATCCTTTTCACTCACTCGGTAAGGTAAACGAGAGCACAGTCATACACGAGTTACCCAGCTATCCCAATATAGGACCAGAAGTCATAATCCCTCCCCAGCCCTACTTCCAATTATGGTTGATTGCCTTATCTACTCATCTCTTAATTCTGGTTAATCAGGTAAATAGAGGCCTTGGATACCACACTGTCAGTGCTAAACAATACCAGAAATAATCAAGACATCAGAGAGAAATGGAGGGCCTAAGGATAGGATCCCATGGGCATTAAGACTGGGACTATGGCCATATAGATACTCAGCACCTACTGGTTTGCTGGGAAGCACCCAGCTTGTGATTGGTTATAGACACCCATGGCCTCCCTACCTACTCCCCAGAGAATCATGCATCATGGCTCCCTGAGCACAAACAATGGATAAATCCCTTAACAAGCTACCCCTCACAACAAAACTGAAATTGCCTTCCTTCAGACAGAAACTCACTTCCCAATTCTTTTCAACCACAGAAATGCTATAGGGATGGTGCCCTTCCCTTTTCTAGCAGATGGTGCCCTTCCCTCCACACTTTTGGCCAGGTGGAAAAACACCAGTTAAAGAGTCTGATGTTGACCTTACAGACTCAGGAGAAAATCTAAATGGAAGCTCTAACAGGGAGAACAAATTGTGTTTGGCTTTTTCCCTTTGCTGCTGTGTGTATGACCATCCCACCAGATGAAAGATGGCAATTCCTGTATCTCACAGGGAGGTCAGCCTACAAGGGGCACAGCTTGCTCATAGACATACTCTTGTGGCTTGAGACTCTTCTGTGATGTCGATCAAAATTTACCCACTTCATCCCTTTTGTGGCCATAGTAAAAACCAACAGGGGTTACAGTGACACAACAGGAACTCTGCCTAGCCTCTCTCTACACTCACCATCTTTTCCACGGCACTAGATTCATATGTCCCAGAGAATACAGAGATGAAATCAATCCTCAGGTCAGGATTACACTTAGCAGAGGAGACTTACTCAGAATACTTCTAAAGTCCTCCTGTTGGAAAAGACAGCAGAGTGGGTTTGGGATTTTTCCAAATGGAATGAGAACCAGTGAGGCTTCTGCCTTAAAGAACATTACCAACTAATGACCTTGCAAACTACAGAACTAAACAAAACTGGGATATGAGCAAAATTCCAGGATGCATTTGATAGCTTTTTTTTCTTTCCCTCAATGTATTGTGTTTTCATTCCTTCCTGTCAATTTAAAAAGGCAGTTCTCAAGATGCACAAAACTGTTTCACTCATGCCCATTCCTCTAAAACAACAGTCTTTTATGTAAATATTAAGGTCACTCAACTCTATACTTTAGAACCATATACTTTGGGGTTAAAAGGCAACCTTTTGCAAGAAAAGTGGTCTTAAAAAATAAATATCAAAAATACAGACTTTGGGGTTTGGGTTTCACCTAAATTCCCAATGAGAGACTGAGTAGGGCTCATCAAAAACATATAAACTCAGATACTTCCCATAAATGATACATTTTACAACAATATCTAGTCCCGCTGATTAACATAAGACAGTGAGCTTTCAGATTTAACTCTTCCACATACACATTATTATAAGGGACAATACACACTTTATAAAAGTATGAGACTTTCTTTTCTAAGTATTATAACAGACATGGCTTTTTTTAAAGTGCATGAATCAATTAAGAAAAGAATAACTAAGAATGGCCTCATGTCAAGTTGCTACCTACTTTCATTATAAAGTTGCATACTGTGTGAGGGTTGAGTTTCAATCAGAGTCCTGAGGATGTCTCATAAAGCAAGAGATTAGAATAAAGTCCTTTCCAAGCAGCGTCACTATTACCCTAACTCTGACATTCCAGTGGGAGAAGAAAATAGCGAAAATGATGTCCTCAGGGAGAGGGGCTTGAAAGATGGGAGAAGAAACACTTTTATGGGGTAACCCACGGTAAATGAAACAAGTCTGTAAAAATCCAGGCACTTTCTACGCTGATGTCTGTGCGGGGAATATACTCTAATTGGACACTTGTCAAAAGGAACAGAATGGTAGAATCATCTTTGTTTAAAAAGTAGCAGCACTTAATTTTAAAATCCATGTGGTAGTAAAGTTTTCTGTTTGCTGACAATTTTTCATAATAAAATGTTGGGAAAAGATGAACTCTTTAAACATCCTTTCTAAAAGTCCCATCTCCCAGCTGAGTAACAAAACTAAACAAACTGAAGAACTCGAAGAACTCAGTCAGCCACTCTATGTAGAGAATTCGTCTCCTGCGATAAGCACTTTCTTCCGATGGTTTGTTAGTATGTATTTGTGCTCTAGAGAACAGGTTGAGGGTGAAAACAAATCATTTTCATTCCACTGTTTGGTTCCATATACTTGGGCTCAGAGAGACTAAGGAAATAACTACTGCTTAGGATTTTCTAGGCTATGAAATTCTCAGTAATTACCCGTGCTTCAGTAAATAATATTTTGTCCTTAAGCTTCAATCATTTCAGAAATTTAATATGAGAACAGAAAAGGAATTAAGACAGTGAGAACATCTTCTGTTAGAAATTTTGTGCAAATGGAACAAAGAAACCCTGACTGAATTATATAACAATGTCCAGGACTTCAAAAGTGACCAGACAATAAGAGGCACACAGAGGTGATGGGAACAAGTCCCTTAGGCTTTCGTGATGCAACACAATTAGAATTCCAAAGAAAATAAGTACAGAGAATCTCACAGCAAAAATACACAATAAGTATTATCCAGGGAGCTTGCTATGGCCTGGCAGCTCCCTTTTAAGAGAAAGTCAGAAGTTAATAATAACAGGAAAAATAAACAAGGCTCTCAGCTGACTGGAAAGCAGCTCAGTAGAAAATTATTTTATAAAGATTGTATTAGCAAAAGCATGATTCAACTTTAGTGGTGAAAGAGTGGTCACTCAGCTACCTGACGGGATGACGCACAGCAAGTTAGCTTTTCACTGCCCAAATAGACAGTCACTAAAATAATTTCTAATTTCTTACAAGGTATATAAATTTTGACCAGTGTAATCCTCTAGAAAATGCACTCAATTATAAAATAATGGAGGCGGTATGACGCTGCTCAGAGAATAGGGATGCCAAGGCAATCCATAACATCCTACCCTGCTTGGGGCTTTGCTCCCAGGGGACTAGGAGATGCAGGCTGTGTCACCCTTTCTTCATGACGCAGATGCTACTACAGACCCATCATGAGGAGCCTACCTCCTCCAGCTCCTGTTCTGTATGGAGGGGAGGCCTGGTGTGAGGCACTCACACGAGGAAGGAATGGGCCAGAGGAAACCTTCATGAAGAAGGTGACTTCCTCAGAGCAGGCCAAAGAGCTGGACAACGTGGAACCACAGGCTATCACTGATTGGCTAGTCAAGTCCTCTGCACTCAACCCGGGCAAATGGGCAGCTTCCCTCACAGCCGAGACTTCCTCACAGGGAAGACTGGGGTAGGTCAGCGCCATCCATGTCACAAGGGGCAGACTCCTCCCGAAGCATCACAGGACTGTCTTGAAGGAATGGAACATTACCACTCCTCACCTTCTCCTAGAATAACCGTCTTTAACTCCACAGAAGAGGTGGTGGCCTCAATGGCTCAGAGCAGATGGAAGCCTTCTGAGAAACAGGAACTGTTTCTCAGGCAAATTGAAATGTGCTAAAAAATAAATAAATAAGTAATAAATAAATCTAATTACCTCAAAATTCTAAGGCTGTAACAGACTTGACACAGGAATAAGAAACAGGGAGGTACCCACAACCACAATGGTCCCTTGTCTGCCTCCTCTGCCGGAGGCCCTGCCACCCTGTTGCTCTGGTGACCACTGGCTGCAGACCCTTTGGCACTCCTGGGAAAGGTTGTCACCAGGGAAATGCAAGCTCTGGCCTGGTAAAGAACAAATGCAACAGGCAGCAACAGTGACCCTCTTTATCACCTTTCCTGAGACTAAACACCAAAAGCTTGAAGCCCTGAATGCAAGAAGCATAAATCCAGAAACTAGAAATCTGATTGGTTCCTAAGCAAAATTTCTAAATAACACCCCTACTCTAAAGAAAAAAACAATGTGGTGGGGAATCTGGAGTTTTGTTTTTTTAACTTTCTTTCTCAAATTATATACCCCTTTGATCACATGAAAAACTAATTCATTAATAGCAACACATGACTTTCAAAGGTGTGGGTTCTGAGATCAACCCAGAACCTAACGGCCACCCTCCCCCTTCAACCACCAGTGCCCTTGGTAAGGACACTGCCTCTTGAGACAGGAAGTGATGGAGGCAGTGTCTTCCCCCAGAAGTGTCTAGTTACATTGATCATCACCTTCGACTGCATGGAAGTTCTTGCTATAATGACAAAGACACAGGCTAAGGAAATGGAAAAGAGGAGGCAAGGACACAGAGGTGAACTGTTAGGACTAGTAACACCCCCAAAGGCAGTGAGGGCTCCCAGCCTGTGCTAGAGACCACAGAGAACCAGCAGGCGGGAATATGGCAGTGGTGAGAGGCTGGACGGAGCTTTCTCCATCCAAGAGACTGGGTTTCTTCATGGATGATGTGCTTTTCCCTCTTCCAAAACTTCCAAAAAGAGAGTGGGTATCACCAAACACATCTGCAACAAAGGCTCTGGGAGAGGAGAGAACAGCAAGTGGAATAATACACCTTGTACCAAAACAAACCTGTTTTTAAAAGACAACACCCAAACTCCTTTTAGGCTTTTGCCTGAAGGTGGTCCCACCTTCACAGAGGGATTTTGCTGGAGTCTGAAGCAAGAAAAGTGTGAGTCAGGGACCACAGAACCGGGGCATTACACCACCATCTGCAGAAGCCAAGAAGGGGGAAAAGCTACATGCGGTCAACGGTCAGGCATACCAGGCAGGGCATGAGGGTCAAGGGCCTCACACTCAGCCTCGAGCTCTTGCCGATCAGAAGCAAGAGGCACCAGCTGGCAGCCCACTCCAGCCAGCAAACACCCGCATGCCCATCCCCAAGGCCTTCAGCTAGTGTAGTAGATGTGGAAGTAGAGAGTCTTGTTGCGTAGCAGGGAGTAGGAGTTGTCAAACTTGAGCAGGTAGATGCCCTCACCGGGGTAGTCGTGGCTGCCAGCCTGCACATCTCGGTGGCTGTCCCTCCGGTACACAGGCATGACCTCCCCATAGCGACCCCGCAGGGAGCTCCTGGAGCCTCTCTCCACATCTCCGGCTGGGACGGGGTCTGCATGAGCAAAATGGCAGAGTGTCTGTACACGAGTTCAGAGACTGAGTGAGTCCAACCTGAAGGGACGAGAGTGGACCAGGGGACCTAGTGCTTTCACTCAAGGGGGATCCGATTGCCTTCCTATAGGAATGCGGAAATGTCTGGTGGCTTTTTTGGCCACCACAACTTGTGGGTCCAGCAGTGCTAAACATCAGGATAGCACTTGCTCATCCAAGAAGCATCCTGTCCCAAATGTCAATATGTTTCCACCGAGAAACAAGGATTTAGCCTTATAGAGCCTACCTACCTCTAGAAGTGTCTGGACATTTCCAAGGAGGAAAAAATGATATTTAGAAGGGACCATTCTGACATCCTTTTATTCAACAAGGGAAAGAACCAGCTAATGGAGGTAGAATGCCAACAAACATGATCTAAGGAGTGACCTAGTACTTCCACTTGGCCACATAAAGAATAAAATAAGATAGGAGGTTCTCCTCTTCCCTAAATACCTGAAGATTTTCCTTGCTTTTCCATGAAGAAGCATGTTAAGGAATTGATTTTAAGATGCTATAGGAAAATCAAGGAATAAAGCTAATGCTTAGAACCTGCTCTTACATTACCAAAGGGGGAAAAATGCATCAGGGCCATCCTGAGAAGGTATGGCAAGTAACAACTACAAGGAGCAGAGCCTACTTTTAAAACTGCTCTTAGCATGAAGTAATAAACAAATAAACGGTAGTCAGCCAGCTGTGACCATTTGGAGAGGAGAGAGAATGGATAGTTTAGCAAACTGTAAATACCCCATTTGGTTCCAGGCCAAGAATAAATGTAAATATCCCAAAGCTAAGAGAGAAATGTAAGACAATCTCAGATTTATGGGTGGTCTGAAAAGCACTGCCTCTCCATACAGCAGCACTGACCCACTCCTTTCCCTGCCCCATCCTTGTCCCCAAGGAGGTACTGGGGAAACAACAGGGATTGATTAAAAGGACAAGAAGGCTTCCACTAACACATGGATTCAAACCCCACCAGAATGTTCTCTGAGGGTCTGACTGTGGCCTGCGTCACTCAACATAGCTTGCAATGATGAACAGGATTCCTCGCCTGCATTGTAAGAAAGAGGAGGACTGGCACAACACAGGCAGTGGTAAGTAGATATTAGGCTGAGCTAGGAAAGGAAACTGCAAATTTTGTTAAAATTAAATTTACCTTGAAGCTCCTCGTCCTCATCCTCATCTTCGTCCTCCTCCTCACTGGAGTCGCTGACCTGCACAGTTATGTCAGTGCTGGTTACAGGGGTCCAGTCAAAATAAACTCCAAAGCCAATGTCATAGTCATCGGTTGCAAACTCCCAGCAGACACGCTTGCCCTCTGGATGGGTAGGTACCCGGATGGTCACCACTTCACCCCGCTTCACCACCAGACGACTGTTCTTCTCTTTGCCCAGCTTGCTTTTGAATTCCTTCATCTTGGCAAAGGTCCAGATGCATGCAGGCGCCATCAGAGGTGGGGAGACTGAAAGGACAGGCAGCGTACCACTGAGACACCAAGAGGAAAAGCTGCCATGCCTGGCACTCTGCTTAGGGAGTGTCACCGTCAAAGACATTCTTTCTACTGGCTTCTTCGACTTTCTTTCCCAAGTTACTTTCCTTCTCTCTTTCCTTCCATCTGTCTGCCTGCCTTTAAGTACCTACAGGGAACAGAAAAACCACCTTCCACACTCCCAAAGGGCTCACCTTTCCTGTGGTCTCCCAGAAGGTCTGCAGATTCCAAATCAGCTGAAAGAATATCTACAGCTCCTGTGTGCTCAGACTGGATCATAACGATGTCCCCAGGCCACTGTGGAACTTGGTACTGGGCCATCTGTACAACAGAATTCTGGTTAGAGGACATACTAGAATGGCAGATTCCAATCAGCCTTTTTCCAAATGAAGGCTGCCCACCCTGCCCTATTACCTCCACTCTCCCAACTCCAGGCTTAATACGGTCTTCAACATTCCTTTTCTTTCCTCCTCACTCAGGTTGCTAATAAATTCTACTAACTTTTTTTAGTGCCACCAAAATATTCCCTACTTTAAAGATTCTTTCTTGTTGTTTCCCACCTTTTGTGATTTTCCCATTCCAGGCCCTTTATAAAATCCTTGCCCACAAACATCCTCAAAGCTTGCTACTGACTTTTGCATCAATAGCATTTCTGGGCCATGCCTTGGTCTTGCCTCGGCCTGCACAGGACCTCCCTGCAGCTCTACTCATGATAGCTCTTGCACCCACTCTGCCACACAATCCTCCCACTACAGTTCCCATTCAGAGGTTACTTCCACGTCCCTGTCAACCAGTTCACCAAAGCACTACGAAGAGAGAGCCGGCTTTACCGTCTCTTTCTTTCTCTCTCTCTCTCATTCATGGTACACCTTGGATGTCTCATCCTATAGGTTGTCTCTTCCACGATCAGTGTTCTATAAATGATTACAGCCCCAGGATTTGCATTTAAACAGTATATGTGCTGCCAGACATTTAAACTACATGGAAGGGTACAAATGTCACTTAATACTCAAAGCCCTTGCTAACCCACAGCAGGAGCATGCAATCTCTCCCCAGGGGCTTTCACTGAAATTAGTGTTCCTCTATTTCATGCTATTATGCCTTCACTTCCTGCTCCTTCTTCAAGCAATTGGCAGGCAACGCAAGAAGAAATGCACACCTACAGCCAATATGGGAGAGCACATCAATGAGACAGCAGTCTGATTAAGAGAGCAGAATTATATTTGCAAGAAATAAATAAATGCATTTTGTAATCTTCCCAGACTATATTCTCATAGTTAACTATTTCTGGAGAATAAATCTTTCAGTTCTTAACTCCATTGCTAAGTGAGGTGAATCAGGCTTTGACTAATTTGGTTGAGTGGATTCTTCCTTTTCCAGAAGGCTAAACAAAGGACTTTGCTTGCAACATAAAGCTGGATAGCCTTAGTGAAACCGCTAACAGCTTTTAGCCTCAGTTTCCTCATCTGTAAAATGGCGATATCATGGTGCCTAACTCATAGGACTGTTCTCAAGAGTAAATGAATTATTATGGGTAAAATGCTTTGTTTACTATAAAGCGTTACACAAATGTAATTATAATGTTTAGCATTGTCTTTATTGATATTAATACCATTTGTTATTATAATATATATATTGATAATAATAGAAACAACCCATTCTTCCATGCCAGGGAGACCACTGCTATCAATATCACTTCTATGGAATCTATACCATAAATATGGAGTAGATCTACCACAAGAACAGTGAGACCAAAACAGTCAGATGGTTTAAGGCTCCGCACATTGAGAAGACTTGACAACATGTAAACATTCAAACACTTCATTTTTTGAATAGGTGCCTACTAGGTACTAGTACAGCAAAGGGTGTTACACATGGTCATTCTCCAAATAATTAAAAATGTGGTGCCCTAAGCAGAGCAAACAGAATTCGGTGAGCCACCCTTGCAGTGCTTTCTAATTACACCCCACCCATAGTATCTCAGTTCAGGTGCCATAAGCCCCTCTTTTGCCAAGAGACAGTAAGGATGTGCTCCCTACCTCTGCAGGCAGCAAATCCTGTTCCACCAAGGCCTGGGCCTCCAAGGCACCCGGGGCTTTGCGCAGATCTTCCGTGGCATCCTCACTCACTGGAGATACCATCTGCGGCCTCTCAGGGGAAGAGAACATGTCAATTCAAGGACTCTGCTAAAGGGCACGGCAGTCCTGGAGAAACTCAGAAATAAAACATTCTTCAAGGGACACCCCCCAGAACCCCTACTGTCACTATAGCTGACAACTGCCCAGGGCCGAAGTGGCCCACAATAAAGTGGTGACAGTGTACAAGGGCCCACAGACTGGTGAAGCCACAACCCAGGTTCCCAGAACCATGGTAAACACACGACTCAGTCACCTGAGCCGGATCGCAGGTCTGCTTTTATTCCTCACGCTGGGACTGGAGCCATTTGTCCACATAGAATTTCAACAACACAAGAGTTAGAATCCCAGTCCGGTTCTATACAGAAAGTCACTGAGTAGAAGCAAAGGGAGGGTCACCTCAGCCAGAAACCCATCAGCAAAACAAAAGAAGCACACACTGATCAACAAGGGAATCCCTCTCTGCAGTTATCCCAGGAGCTGCCTTTCAGCATTTCCATTTCACACCCTACCTTGTGCAGTCCTATCACTGAAATCATATCACACTCACTAGGTAATTTAAAAGGTAATTACTTTCTTTTCTTTTTAAGCACAATAATCTAGTATCTCAATGACTTAAAACACAACTATTTGAATAGTTTATTTGAAAGAGCGAGAGAATAATTTATGCTCTCTTCCATTTCCTCGGGCTTCCAGAGACTGGAAAGGAACTTAAGTGCTGGGCTGTAAACACAATACCCAAAGCCTCTGCGTATTCTATTTCCAACAAAAGGTGATGCAGATTCTTTAGAATCCTCCTATACGATACGGGATCCCTGGGGTCCTTAAAACTCTTTCAGGGAAGTCTGAGAAGTCAAAACTTTTTCATAATAATTTTAAAGTATGACTTGGTTTTTTTGTTTCTTCTTCTCAAGAGTATGAGAAGATGAAATGGAGTTTTCCAGAGACTCCGTGATGTGATATTGTAACAGAATGAAGGCAGAAGCAGATCTGAGAATCCAACTGTCTTTTATTAAGGCAGACATTAAAGAGATTTAAAACATTTCTCTTCTCATGAAATTAGTTTTGTTTTGGAAAAAGAGTGGTTTTTCATTAAAACATGCTATTTATATTAACATGTAATGAGTTTATGGTTCTTTTTAAGTGAATCAGTAACAATTCTTAAATTTTTCAGGTTTAATTTCTAACATAGTAAACATTGGTAGATATGTTTTTATTTATGTGGATAAATAAAAATTCTTTGGTGCCCTCAATAATTTTTAAGAGTGTAGGGGATTCCCTGGTGATGTAGTGGCTAGGCTTCGGCGCTCTCAATGCTGTGGCCTGGGTTCAATTCCCAGCCAGGGTACTACCCTCAAAAAATAATAATAATAATTTTTAAGAGTGTAAAGGTTTGAGAATCACTGCTTTAGGGCATCATTTCCTGAGAAACCCTGAGTGAATGACTGGGAAACAGAACTATACACCCCATGGGAAAACAGAGGGCTTATTTTAGAGTTCATTAGTTTCTTTTATTGCAAGGTTGGAGTGGAAAATTTTAGACCCTAGACTAGACCTTGAGACGGCCCGAATGTGCTGACCACAGCACAGATGGCAACCTCCCCCTCCAGACAACTTCTCC
>PVJL010007113.1:0-82552 GCA_004026885.1 Lyroderma lyra | reverse complement strand
AGGGGAGAAAGGGGAGGGGGTGGGAGAGGAGGGGGGGAAGCTAAATATAAGGTGATGGAAAGAGAAGTCACATTAGGTGGTGAACTTATTATACATCAAGTTGATAATGCACTGTAGAATTATATGCCTGAAACCTATGTAATCCTTGCTAACAGATGTCACCCCAATAAGTCTAACAATAAAAATGAATTAAAAAAAATAAAAAA
Source organism: Lyroderma lyra (assembly GCA_004026885.1). NCBI lineage: Eukaryota > Metazoa > Chordata > Mammalia > Chiroptera > Megadermatidae > Lyroderma > Lyroderma lyra. The sequence continues at coordinate 82,346 of PVJL010007113.1, read as the reverse complement.
ATAAAAAAAAATAAAACCACAGGCCCCAGGCAAGTGGCAATCAGCATTGGTGTGCTTTAAGACTTTTGTTGAGTAGCTTCATGCACAGCACTGGCATCAAACCAGAATCCATAGGAGCACCCAGTGCAGGTGACCAGGGAGATGGTGCCAGAGCCTCACATGGCACCTACTACATAAGACTATCCAGCAATACTGAGAGATGTAGCAGATCTACCTAATACATAGAAACAAATACAGACAGGTATCCAAAACTAAGGAAAAAAATATGTCTCAAATAAAAGAATAGCAGAAAATTCCAGAAGAACTAAACAAGATGGAGGCAAGCAACCCATCAGATACAGAGCTCAAAGAGATGATTTTAAGAATGCTCAAAGAACTTAGTGTAAACTTCAACAAAGAGGTAGCATAAAGCATAAAAAAGGACATAGAAACCATAAAAAAGGACTAACCAGAAGTGAAGAATACTATAACTGAAATGGAATGGAGGAAATCACCAGCTGACTAGATGGAGCAGAGGATCAAATCAGCAAATTGGAAGCTAAGGTAGCAGAAAACATCACGTCAGAAGAGCAAAAAGAAAAAAAAAATCCAAAAAAATGAGGATAGTTTAAGTGGCCTCTGGGACAACATCAAGTGTAACAACATTCACGACAGAGGAGTACCAGAAGGACACGAGAGAAAGCAAGGAATTGAGAACATATTTGAAGAAATAATGACTGAAAACTTCCCTAACCTGGTAAAGGAAACAGACATACAAGCCCAGGAAGCACAGAGAGTCCCAAACAAGATAAACCCAAATAGGCCCACACCAAGACACATTACAATTAAAATGGCAAAGGTTAAGTACAAAGAGAGAATCCTGGGAGTTCCCTGGTGGTGTAGTGGCTTAAGGCTTCGGTGCTGGTGCTGTCAGCACTGCGGCCTGGGTTTCATTCCCAGCCAGGGAGCTACTCACATACAAAAAAAAAAAAAAAAAAAAAAAAAAAAAAAAAAAAAAAAAAAAAAAAAAAAAAAAAAAAAAAAAAAAAAAAAAAAAAAAAAAAAAAAAAAAAAAAAAAAAAAAAAAAAAAAAAAAAAAAAAAAAAAAAAAAAAAAAAAAAAAAAAAAAAAAAAAAAAAATACAGAGAGAATCCTAAAAGTAGCAAGAGAAAAGCAACTAGTTACTTATAAGGGAGTTCCCATAAGACTGTCAGCCGATCTCTCAACAGAAACTTTGCATGCCAGAAAGGAGTGACAGAAAATATTCAATGTTATGAAACACAAGGACCTACAAATAAGATTACTCTCCCCAGCAAGGGTATCATTCAAAATTGAAGGATAGATAAATAGCTTCTCAAACAAGAAAAAGCTAAAGGACTTCATCACCACCAAACCAGTATTACAGAATATTAAAGGGACTGGTTTAAGATGGGGGTTGGGGAAAACAGAGCAAAATTATGAACAACAAAATGGCAATATGTATACATCAACAATTATCTACGATTTAAATGGATTAAAAGCTCCAATCAAAAGACGTGGAGTGTATGTCTCTGAGTGGAGTGTCAAACAGAGGAAGACAGACGCAAGTTGACTTTGCATATAGGTGAAATCCAAGGAAGAAAATAAACAAGTGGAATAGGAACAGATTCATAGACATAGAAAACATTTGGTTTGTTGCCAAGTGGGAGGAAGGTTGGAGTAGTGAGTGAAATAAGGGGAAGAGATTGGGAAGTTTAGTTGGGTTGTTACCAAGTAATGGTTATGGGGATATGGGAATAACATAGGAATATAGTCAATAATGTTGCAATAACTATGGGTGGCATCAGATGGATTCCAAATTTGTTTAGGTGCTGGAAGAAGGGAGGTGAAAAAGAGAAAGAAATCAAATACAAATTCATAGCCACAAAATAGTCCCAGGGATGTAAAGTGCAGCACAGGGCATATAGTCAATAACATTGTATTGTAATAACTAAACGGTGTCAGAGGGGAGCCAGATGTATTTGGAATAAGGATTTTGCAAGTTATATAATGTCTCATCACTGTGCTGTACAACTGAAACCAATATAATATTGTATGTCAAATAAAATTGAAAAATAAAAATAAATAAGAAAAAAAAGAAAGAATAAGTGTTATTTCCCCCATTGAATACAATGCTTACTGCTGATTTTCTTAACAGGTTAAGGAAATTTCCTTTGCTCAAAAATTTTCAAGGATGTTTATTATAAATGGGTGTGAAATTTTTATCAAATGTTTTGCATTTATTGTATCTATGGAGGTATATAAAAATACAAGTTATTATCTTTTACTCTGAGAGTTCGTAAACTACAGCCTGTGGGAGAAATCTGACCTGTTTTTATAAATAAAGTATTATTGGAATACAACCGTGTCCATTCATTTACATATTGTCTATGGCTGCTTTTATATAGCAACACAGAATTGAGAAACTGGGGCACAAACCATACAACCCATAAAGCCTAATTATTTACTATCTACCCCTTTACAAAGAGTTTGCAGATCCAGCTTTAATCAGTGAATATGGTGTTTACATAACTAGATTTTCTTAAGTTGAACTTTGTATATCTGAAATGTATTTGGAATAAGCTCAACTTGGTCATTATTTATTATCTTTTTTTTTTTTTACATTCCTAAATACAATTTGGTTTTATATATTTGGAAAGAATATTGTCTTTTTCTTTTTTACTTGGAAATCAAGTTATACAATTTTTATTTATTTAACCAATTTATTAAACATAACTGATGTTTAATCCATGACAGACACAAGCCCTAGCACTGTACTTATATGAACTCACACCAATCTCATTAAATGAGAGTTGGAAAGTGTTTTGTTTTTAATCTCAACTAATTTTTGTAGGTTTCGGTTTTCTGTGAATGTTTGGTTGAACTTATCTATAAAGAAATCTAGGTTTGTTTTTGAGGGAAGATTTTAAAATATTGATTCAAGTTCTTAAATTATTATAAGACTAGGTTTTTAATTTATTTTAACTCATTTTTTTTAATTTATGTTTTTCAAATGTATGGCTTTGCATTAAGTTTTCAAAATTAATGTTGTTCTTAATAGTCTCATAATATCTCATTATCTTAATATATCTATAGCTATGTCTCTTTTTATTGCTAACATTTTTTATTTGCTACTTTTTAAAATTCTGATCAGTTTTTCCAGAGACTAATGCCTTCTAAACCAACTTTTGGTTTTATTGATACAATCTCTTTTCATCTTTATTGTCTTTTTCATGAATTCTATGCCTATATCAATATTTTTATTTTTCGTCTTTCTTTGGGTTTTTCATTTTCTACTATTTTCTAACTGCCTGATTTACTAAATTTTAACTCTCTCACTTTGCTAATATAAGCAATCAAAACTGTAAATTCTCATTTAAGCACTGCTTTAATTACCTCTCACAAGTTTTAAAATATACTATTTTCTTTATGATTTACTTCTATATATTTTCTAATTTCCATTGTAATTTTTCATTTAATTCATGGCTTAAAGTATATTTTCTTAATTTTCAAATGTATGTAACAGTGAGTCAAAAATTTTAGAAATTTTTGAAACTTATAAAAACATGACCTATAGCATAATATAATATGCTCAAATTTTATAATTGTTCTCTATGGTTCAATCTATAAATATTCATTCATTCAAGCTTGTTTATTATGTTGTTTAAATCCTTGAGATACCAATTTTTTGTATGGCCCAATTGTGAAAGAAGAGTGTTAACATTTCTCACTGTAATAGTTGATTTGCAAATTTTTCCTTGAAGTTCTGTTGATTTTTATTTTGTTTTATATTATTATATTAGGTGCATATTAATATAATTTCATTGTATTTCTACTCAATTTTTTAATCAAAGATAATGACTATTATTAGTAATCATTTGTGGACTTAAAGTCTTTTATTTCCCTGATATTAATATATCTATTCTAACTATAAAAAACATTATTGCTATTTCAACCAAAAGAGATGTAATATCAAGAATTAGTTGCACAGGCGATTGAAATCTTAGCAGCAGCAGGAAGATGCTACTATCCATAAAACTGGAAAAATAATGACCGGAAGTGGTGTTCCAGAGCCCAGAAGAAGGCACCATCAGGCAGGAGCTAGGATCAAAGCAGGAACCATCCACCAGGAGCAGAACACACAGAGGGAGGGGTTTCCAAAAGTACAACTGCAGAGAAGAGAAGCTGTTGGAACACCTGTAAGAAACCACAGTCTTCTCTCTTCCTTCTACCCTCTTGTTTTCTGTCATAGTTTCTCGTTGGCCAAAACTGCCCAAAGCCTGAGGGCAAGGGAGCCTAGAAATAACGGTCCATGTGATAAACAGCAGAGCAAGAGAAAGAGTAAGGAACAGACCTGAGAACAGGCGACTTCCTGGCACTGTCAGATTTGCCCGGTATGTAGTTTTCCATCCTCTAACCTTTCTGTGTCCTGTTTTAGATGTCGATACTTATTGCAATTTACTTTATTGTCTATCCTTTTGTTTTCGTTGATGTCCCATAATGTCTAGAATAATCTAGATGAATACTTGTATCTTTCACATTTTTTCATTGGTTATTTTAGATTTATTCCATTTTTTTGTTTGTTTTTTGTTTGTTTTGTGGCTTCTGCTCTGATGCCATGTTTTTCCCTTTGCTAAGTTAGAAATGTGCCTTCTTTCATTTCATGATCTTTGATCCTTCCATTTGAAGTATATGTTTTTGTTGTTTTGTTTTTTGAGGTTGTGATTTTCTTCTTGGCATGTACCCATTAGCAATAAATTTTCTTCATTTTTATTGGCCTGAAAGGTCTTCATTTTACCTTTACTCTTAAAACATAATTCAAGATTAAGGGTTATTTTTTTCAAGCACTTTTCTTTTGGCTTCTATTACAATTGAGAAGCCAGTTATCTGTTTAATTATCTTTCCTTGTAAGTCATCTGTTTTTGGTGTTTTACTGTTCATTAAGATGTACCTCCTTGAGCCTCTTTTCAAGAGGCAATATCGTATAGTAGTTAAGAGCATGAGCTCAGGAGTCAGATTGCTAGCTATGAAAACTTGGGCATGTTATTTAAGTTTTCTGTGCCTCAACGACCTCATATGTTGTGACAGTAAAAAGGAGTTAATAGTATGTAAATTGCTCAGAACTCGGTCTGGCTTATGTTAAACACTTTCTTTTTGGGTTTTTAATCCTTCATTCTTGTCGTTTCTTGTGATTCCTTAGACTTCCTGAATCGAACATCATTGTCTTATGACATTTATGCATTTAAACATTACTTCTCCCTCCTTCTTTCTGTTATATCCTTGAACACTTATTGGGGTGCTTCAATCTATCATGCAAGTCTCCTAATTTCTCATTTTTTGAAATCAATCTTCCAGTTTGTTAATTCTTTCTACAGTTATTTCTAATTTACTGCTTAATCAGTTCATTCATTCCTAATTTCATTTCTAGAGTCTCTCTTTTATTTACATATCAAATCTCACTGGTCAATTTTAGTAGTCTCATTTTCTTTTGTCATATTTCTATACTATCTTTCAGATATGTTAAACATAGTGTTTTATATGTTTATCAATTAATGCTAACATCTAGTAATTAAAAATCTGATCCTGTAGTTTGTTGTTTAGTATGACAGTCACTCATGTAGTTTGGTTTCTCCTGTGTCCAGAGATACTTCCTGGAATGTCAGCTATGGGAATTCCCTCAGCCTGGTTTTTAAGTGCATTTCTCCAGACAGAATTTGCTTTTGCTTCTTCTTGGGTGTGGTTAAGGCCTGAAATTATAATTTAATATAATGTGCTGCCTTTATATCTGAAATCTGGAGGGCCTAAAATGGCCTAACTGCAACTCTCTTCCTCCACTCTACTCCTTTGGATAAGGTGACCTAACCAAACAACCTTACTTATCACAGAGACCAAGCACACTGTCTGCTTATCCCTGGGTAGCAGGCGTCAGTTCCATGCCAGCCTACGGAATTACTCAAACAAGACAATCACATCCTCTCACGGGAAATAGGGGTCACCCTAGCCTCTTAACACTACAGAGACTGCCTCTCACAGCTCCTGTTTGTTCACTCTGTTTTCAAGTGCAACCCCTTTGTGACCATGAATGACACAGTGCCCTCCTCCCCCTGGCTGTGAGTATATGTAGCTAATAAATTGCTATCTATCTTCTCTGCCCAGTGTTGGGTGTCCTATGTTCAGCCATCCTCATAGCCCTGGGATAAGAAACCCTCTCCTGCCACTGGATGAAAAGGAGGCAGGTAGAATTTTGGGTTCTGAGGTTACTACCAACATAGAACAATTCAACTAAGTTTATCTTGGGAATTTGAAGACTCACCTTGTTAGGCAAATTTAGGCCTCAACCCAGGTAATCATAAGCAAAGTTTATACCTTCTCTCAAGGAAAGTCTTTTTTTCTTCCATTTTGTTCTTCTTTACCCAGAGTCAAAGATAAGATAGACACACATCCCCACCATCTCTCTAGGAAGTGTTTTTTCCTATCTACCATGGCAGGTGGGGGGTCAGTGTTGCCCTTTAGTGATTCCTCCTTTTATGTGAAGTTCTCCAATTTGAACTTTACCTTACTCAGACCCATGGTTTATTTTCTATGCCCTACACACAGGACTTACTAACCCACTCAAGGCTATACCTAAGCTTGTGTTTACTTACTGCTTAATTTCTCTCTTCTTGTCCTTTATCTAAAATTCAATTTTTGAATTCTGTTAAAAATCTATTTTACAGACGCTCCATCATGATGCTTTGAAAATATTTCTGTTTATATATATTACACAGCTGTACTTTTTTTTCCCCTTACACTATGAGGGGGTTTTCTAAACATCTCTCTCTCTCTCTCTCTCTCTCTCTCTCTCTCTCTCTCTTGCTCTTTCTCCCCCTCACACACACACACATACACATACACACACACTTGCACACAAAATCAGAATATAAAACATAGGTTGAACCTTTCTGCGTGTCATTAAATGCTCTTCTAGCATGTGATTAGTAATGATTCCACAGCATTTAATCACAAAAATGTTGCATAATTTAGCTAACAATTCTGTTTTCAGACTTAAGGTTTCAGAAATCTTAATATATTTTTACAGTTATACATAGTGCTACTATTAATGATTTTTGTTTTGTTATGAAAACCTTTCTATCTCTGATTATTTCTCAGAATACATACTTGGATGTGTTATTATCCTGACAAAGGGTATGAACTCTTTTAGGGCTTTAGAAGCATTTTGCCAAATTGCTTTCTAGAAAGGTTGTAGCAATTTACAATGCACTGCAGTGTGTGATAGGTGAAAAGTGATGTATCACTGATGATTTAATGTGCATTTCCTGATTACTTGTGAGGTTAAACATTAACTGAGTGTGCTATATGTTTAACCGATTCCCTTGTAAGAATATCAGGTGATTTTAGTACTCAGTTTAAAGCTTTATTCATTTCTTCACTCAAAATATTTGTGAATTTTATTCCAAGCATAGCACTGTGGTAAAACTAAAGATTAGCTCAATAGCCCAACATCCTTCAACACCCATGAAATAACTGACATACGAGAGAACAATTATGTAATGATGCAAGGAAATGTAGCAGTAAATGAATGTTCTCAGCAAACCCACTGTTGTACAAAAGAAAATATCCTTACTTCACTGATTTGAATAATCGGAATGAGTCTTAATAAAATTACATGCTGTCTATTGAAAAGGAAAATACCATGTTGAAATCTGATTTTAAATGATTTTGGCTATTTTACAGTTAATATTGGTTTTCCACTCGAGGGCTATTTGGGGGTGTACCAGCATCTTGCCAGCTCCACAGCTTGTTTCCATTATCTCTGGGATAGAATCTGCTAATTGTCACCTAAATGAATTCTGAGACATTATTTAATAAACAATTACAGTTTAATATGACTGGTAAACCATCAGCTTTCTCGTAGTTTTATTCATCACATTCTTATGAAATTAACCTTTTCCGTCTAAAGAGATTAGTTCCATGTAATACATTCTTTGGAACATTTGTATTCTTGTTGTATTATTATTCATGATAATTTCTCATCTGAGTGAAGGCCACTCATGTGAAAATGTGACCATCTCAATGAAACTGTGAGATATTCCCATCAGAATGTTCTTTCAAATCTCAGATGAAAAGCTTTACACTTTTTCGTTGCCTTTATATCCAGAGACAGAGGGTCAGTTGAGCATGTATGCTGCAGGCAAGAATAAAAACATGTGCACACATCTCATATATCTGTATAACCAGCACCAGAAGACAAAAGGGAAAAAGGATATATATATATATATATATATATTTTTTTTAATATTTTATTTCCACTCCAAGCAATGGAAGCAGGTAAAATGTAGTGTAGAAAAAAGTAGACTGTTACCAAAAACCTGTTTTATTTTAAGGAATGATTTCTGTTTTGTTATAATAATTTTTACACAGTTTTCCCCAGTACACTGGCTTCATGAGAGGTCCATTTGCTTTCTAGGTTGCCACACTAACAAGTGTCTTGCCTAATCTCAGTCACTACTGGCCTAATTCTGGTTGATGACATGGGCTATCATTGTTCCTTACACTTATGACAATTTGAAAGTAATCTTATATTTATTGAAAAAGAGAGAAAAGAAAAAAGAAAGGAAGGGAGGGGCAGACAGAGAAAAAAAGGGGAGGAGACAGAAAAGTCTGCAGGGTGGCTAGGCAGCCCTCTAGTCTCAGCTGGGTTTGCTTGTACGTCTCTAGTCAGTTTTGCTGATGTTGGCTGGTCTTCCAGCATGCTAGCTTGAGCTTGCTTTCATGGTGATGGCACAACTAGGAAAAAGGAAGAAGGAAGGAAGGAAGAAAGGAAGGGAGGGAAGGAGGGAAGGAGGGAGAGAGGGAAGGAGGGAAAGGAATGAATATATGCAAGGTCTCTTGAGTACTGGTCGTGAAACTAACAAGCCTAGTCTCCACCATTTTCAACTGTCCGAAGCAAAGTGCACTATCAATCCAGTCTTGATGAATAGGGACATGGACTCCACACACCCTGATGGGCAGGACTGCAAAGTTGTATTGAAAAAAGTATGGATAAGAGGGAGGTGAAAAATTGGGTCTTTTAAAAATCTATCCACCGAAGAGATAGCAATTGTTTACAAGAAAATTGTATGTATTATCCTTCCTAATTTGTCCTTGTTTATCACATCCTTAAATGTAACTTTAATAAAAACAAGTCACGCTATATTTTCTCCAAGTTTGTTATACAAATAACTTCATGTCATAAGAATCTTTCTAGTCAGTACATATAGCTAGGTCATTCTTTTAATGTCTGCATTAAATAACTCATGTGTGATAATCGAGTTAAACATTTCTCTATGGGTAAAAATATAATTGGCTTTTTTTTTCCTATGGCAAGCATATCTTTAGAAGCACATATTTGTATATTCATGATATTAAGTGTGTAAGTTTGGTTTTTAGAAGGGTAATTTCTGGTTCAAAGGGTATTTACTTTATAGAAAGGGGCAGGTACTGGTGATACATTTGTCAGACTAATTAATGCCAGTTGCTGGAACACATAACCATAAAGCATAGTGACTTAACACAAAGAAAGTCAGACAGGGGTCAGGCAACCATCCTGAATGGTTCTCAACCCAGTTCCTCAGGAACCCCAGCTCCTTACACCATGTGCCTTTGCCACCTCACCATTTCTTCACTGGGTCCTATGTATTTAACAAGCTGCTAAGAAGAGAGACCATAAGGAGTTAATGCAAGATACTTTAAAGCCAAGCCTTGAAGTGGCTTATTTTTTTCCACCCATTCCTTTGCCTAAAACTCAGTCACATCATCTCATTTAACTTCAAGGGAAGCTGGGAAATGTAGTTTTCTTGTGCCTCCAGGATGAGGAACAGTATTGAACATTTGATCAGCTTGTGCTCCTGATGGTGATATTTTCCTTATGTGATATTTCTAGTATTTTATTATCACTATTATTGTTGTGTTATAATTATTATGAAATCTTGAAAAATGCAAAATGGAACAAGTCATGCATAATTCTAGACCTTTTAAAATTGTAAAAAGTAAATACTACTTATCCTATCCCAACCCTAAAGGTGAGCATTGCTAACAAATTGGAGTTTATTCTACATGGTTTGTTTCTGAAACATAGCTCTATTGAGTATCTATCTAGCTCTTGATGTATCCATATCCATTGTACATCTTTGTGTTATGAACTGAATTGTTTCCCTCATAATTCATATGTTGAAGTCCTAACCCTAAGTCTCAAAAATTCGGCTATATTTTGAGGTCAACTTTAAAGGGCTCATTAAATTAAAATGAGGCCATTTGAGTAGGCCTTACTGCAATATTACTGATGTCCCTATCAAAAGAAGAGATTAGGACACAGACATGGGCACAGGGAAGGCCATATGCTGACAAAGGGAGAAGGTGGCTATCTAAAAGGTTGAAGGAGAAACCAATCAAGCTTACACTTGAATTTCAGACTTCTAGCCTCCAGAACTGTGAGAAATAAATTTCTGTTGTTTAAGCCACCCAGTATGTGGTACTTTGTTACAGCAGCCTTAACAAACAAATACACTCTACATATTTACACATAAAATATGTGACTTCAAACTCCTTTAATCTCCTTCACACTCCACATTATACATAAACCTCTGCCTACATTTTGTTTTTCTTTTTTTCTTTTTCTTTTTTTCTTTCTTTTTTTTTTTTTTTGTGCTGGAAGTAAATGTTTTTCAACTTTTGCCTATAGGTTAAAAATAATTGGCACAGGGTGATTTTCACCTACATGGTCTTGATTTCTACTGAGGATTAGAATTTTTCACATGTTATTGACCATGTTTATTTGCATTTCTCCTTTTGGAAATTCACTATTGTGTCACATCTATTTTTGAATCATTTCATTTCTTTTATATTTAATTTGAAGAAATTATTTGTATGTTCTGGATAACAACATTTTGTTGTATAAGTTGCAAAGATTTTCTCCGTCATTTGTATTTTGACTTAGTTTATGGGATGGTTGAATTTATACCTGCTTTACATTTTTCAATTTATTCATGACATCCTATTTGTCATACACTAAATGCTGCAGGAGACAGCATGATAAGTACATCAGAATCCCTATCCTCAAGAAGATTATAGTCAGGTGGTTGGCTTAGACACATACATAATTATGCCTAATACATAGCAGCATATGGAAGATATCATAAAAGAAGAATAAACACTCAAGCCAGAGCAAGGAGGTGAGGAAAGACTTCACAATGAGAGCATTATCTGTGGAGCATCTTGAAACATGAGGTGAGCCAAAAAAACATGTCTAACTAATACATGAGACACGTCTAGTAGAGCCTCCCCGCCCACCAGGTCTTAAATAGCAGCCTCAAGAGTATTGCTTTATTTCTTTGGTTGATGATGTTTAAGGGTAGCATGGTGGGCAGGGAGGTGCTAAAATATTAGGCCAGAAGAAGAGGGAAAGAAAATTGATCCCCCTTCAGGTTTCTAGGAAAAGCTCAGAGCAGAGCAGGCTCAGCAAGGTGGCAGAGGCCCAACTCTAGCCTCTGGGCTCCACTTTCTCCCAAACACCCACCCCAGGACCTACCTGCCCAGGCAGGTGATGAGTAGCAGGCCCTTGCCAGCCCTGGGCCCTGCGGCAGAGCTCAGGAACACTCAGCCCATCAAGTGCACACGTGTCCCTGTGCTCTGAAGGTACCAGAAGTCACTTTGGCCATGCCTCTTAGAAAGCAGTTTCTCACAGTAAGGAGTGGCTTGCAGCGACACCCTGCCTGGGCTGGAATCCTGGCTGGCACATCCTTATTGGGGGACGTGGCCTCCTTGGCCACTTCACCACTCTGTGCCCCAAGGACTTCTGCAACAAATTACAATTCATAACAGAACCTACATCATGGGGTAAAAGATTGAATGGTAGAGTATATAGAAAGAGCTTAAACCAGTGCCTACTTTTAGTGTAAATACATTTTATAGCCTTTGTGAGTCTCCCTACCGTAAAGTATGTGTTATGCTCTTATTAGCATCCTTGTTGTATAGATGGGGAAATTGAAGATCAAAAGATGAATCACACCCCAAAGTCTGGCAGACAGCAGAACTTGTATTAAACCCAGCCTGTGCTCTCCACAATGAGAAAGGATGCATTCGCCAAGAGGATAGAAGTGAGTTTTCTGCTCCTTCAGCAGAACTTGTTAGTCACATTAGGGTAGTTTCAATGGAAGAGCAAAAACAAGCAGTGTCATCTTAAAAATAATAAAAATAACAAAACTAAAGAAATAAAAATGGGAAAAAAGGAAATTTTCCTTAAAGGACTGTCAGGAAAAAATCCAGCCATAAATGTGTCTATTTTTCATTTTACCTGGCTGGATACTTTCTAGACAGCCCTCGTATTTTTCTAAGCTTACTTAACTAGCCGGATCAATGAAACCTTCGACCTACCTTTATTTGCAAGTGCCCATAGACCAGGTATAAGGGCAAACTTGTTTGCTGAGCAGGAGGCCAACATCCTTCCAAGCAGCTCGCACTCACCACCGGTAGAAACAGACTGCTTAGCCAGCAGCTGACAGACGCCACAGGGAGAGGCCAACATGGTGGATAGTTTTCATTTCTGTAACAATTTGTTTTCTGTCTGATCACTTGGCGATGGGTATTATTTAATCTGATTTGTAGTCTCTATACCTTGCCGGAACCCCACATTCTCAAAATATTTTAGAGAAAAGAAATTGTACACTGGGTTGCAAAGCAGAAAACCTACTTCTGATATTTTTAACAGAGGGCTGCTGAGCTTTCTGAAAGGGAGTGCTCCAACAAGGAAATGGACTTGGGATATCAAATAGTAAAAATACACTCAATTGCAAATAAGGAAGTATTGCAGATAATTCCGAAGCATTCTGACACAGCTATTCAAGGGCACTGTAAAAGATACTCCCTGCTGCTTCTGTCCCCCAGAAGAAGTACAACCATTAAAGCAAAACAGGTTCAAATGTATCCCCCACTATAGAGGTGACATTCAGTGCTGCCTCATTGCTTCCATCAGTCCTTTCTCGTATTCTAAAAACTAATAGAACCATGCTTTCAATAGAACAAGTGGATACTTTATGTGGGGACAGATTAAGTTATGTTTTAGACTCTCTTTTTGAATTTTCAAGTTCCAACACTGAGATTAAAAAGATGTTTTGCAGCTCCCTTACTTCTCCCAGCTTAATGAAGCCCAAAGACCCAGACTAAACCCCCGAGCTCCAAGTCAAGCTTATTACAAATCCCACATCCTTGGCTTTAATCCACCTTTGTCACCTCTGGCCCATCGTGCGGTGCTCAGTGGTAGTTCAGATCTTCAAACTGGGCCACTCAACCCAAAAGTACAAGTAAATATGGTTGTACCAATACGGCTATACATCTGCATGAATATCTCTTGAAAGAATTCAGATAGCCAATAGCTGGTTAGATTATAATAAATTTATTAAAAGGATGCACTTAAATTAATATACAAGGGCCATCTGGAAAAAAATCCAGCCATAAATGCTTCTATTTTTCCTATTACATGGCCGTATATCCCTACTCTTTGAAACTAATGTCACAGAAAGAATAAAATCATTTTTTTTCATACACTGTTAAGAAGAAAATGTTCAGTCTCATTAGGACAATCTTTATGTTTTGGAAATTACAGCTAAATTGTATAGCTGGACCAACACTGCTACAATGCATATTGCTTGTTATAAAGGAAACGAAGCCCAGGAATGAAGTACAGTACACTGCCCTGTTCAAACCTGGCTCTACTGCTTACTGTGAGTATGAACTCGTTATCATTGTTTTGTCAACACATAGTGAAGAGAATTTCTGTGAACTCAATTCAAAAACAAGTAATTATTGAGTACTTGATACATTTAAGAAATTGTGCTTGGCATTGCAGGGGCCTCAGAGGTGAATAGCACGTGCTGATACTGCCCTAACAACTTACTGAGAAGGAAGACAGAATTAAATACATGTAACTGTAGTACAAGGTGAAAGAGGAGAAGTCTCATAAGAATCAGCAATACTGTCTTTGGGAATAAGAGCAGGGAAAGCCCAGATCCAGGCAGAGGGACCAGGGGTTTCAGGAAGGCAATGGCAGTTCAGATGAAAACAGAAGTAAGAGAGTGATGATGAAGACAGGGGGAAGTGGAAGGCAGGGCAGGGCATTACCCAGGAGCAAACACACAAAAACCAGAAAAAGTCAGTTAAGAGAAAATAAAGTGATCTGACACGGTAGAAACACAATGATGGAGAGAAATAAGACTATGAATCTAAGTCTGGAACACTGGTTGTGGAATAATGCAATAAAAATGGGCAACATTCACTGTTATGTACCAAGCACCTCTGGAAGCTTCTAGAGAGGGATTAAATATTGGCTTAAACTCTAGATGCCAGGATACTAAATCAATAGGAAGCAGCCTTGTGAGTTTTCTTATGTGAAAAGGGCAGATTAAACTTTGACTGGAAATTAATAAATTAATTTACAATTTTAAGAATGTGTTGGAATTTTATCACATTTTGCCAAGTGGCAGCCTCTCTTAAAAAACTGTTTTTAAAGGAATTGAAATAATTAAATTGAACATTCAGGGTACCTTTTCAACCATTTTATTGAAAAACGCATTCTGGTTTTCTCTGAGGGAGAGATAAACCTCTGCTAAGGAAGCAGCTAAAATCTTTTTTTAAACTACTGTATTTGCAATAAAAATGACATATCCCCAAGTAACACCTGATAGAAGGTAGGCACATCAAAATCAGAAAAACTTGCCCTTTCAAAACTAGCTTTCTGTACTCGTTTCTATGCAAGATGTTGGCAGTGCAAAGCTGATTGAGATACAGTCTAGAATGAAAGAAGTTTATAAACAAATCATTACAACACAGTAGTGAAGAAATACACAGTGTGTCTGCAGGGGGATGAGAGTTTGACATGGTTTTGCCGAAGTAATTATTTGATCTGGGTCTTAAAAGTGACAGGGTCTGCCATGTGACTATGTAGTAATGAGGATGCTATTCCTGGACCAAGGAAACAATAGGAGCAAATGCTTCACGATAAGGCTAGCTCATGTGGCTATTTGCTGGGGAGGAAATGGTTTGATGTGCTTGGGTATCAGTTGGAGGTGTTTAGGCAGAGCAATGCTGTGCTCAAAGTGATTTTTAGGTTGATAGTCATGGTGGGTATATCAATGTTGAATTGTTGATAAGGGGATCCAGTGGAAGGCTATAGCAAGAGTCCATGAGAAAGAAGAAATAATGATAGCCATGGTTAAGCATGGGCATTGACCACAACTATTAAATAAGGTATGTATTGCAGGAGGAAATAAATTATATATGTATTATATCTATCAAGATTTATATGTATATGTCAAGTTTGAGTGACTGAAGAAATACAGGCAGACATAGCTTGTGGATAGTTGGAAATAGGCACCTAGGACTCAGAAAATAGTAAAGGGACATAGATTGAGAGGGCTTGGAAAATAAGTTGCAGTTGGAGATAAGAAAGAGATGACCATCCAGAAGAGGGTATAGAAGAGCTCTTGTGGACTTAGACCCTAGCACTGCATATAGTGAGCACTCAAGTAGTGTTTGTTGAATGAATGACCAATTGAGTGAGGAAATGATGAATGTCTCCCATTCTCTCCTGGAATGCTCTCCTTCTTGGAATCTATGACTCCTGATTTGTCTTACTTCTCTGTTTCTTGTCATGCTGCTTTCTCTAACTGGTTGTTCTCTTCATATGGATGCTTCCTAGTTATTTACCCACCAAGATAAATACAGCAGGATCCCTTAGCTCAAAGCTTTACAATCTAATGAAACCATTTTGTAAAACTCCAGGAAAGTCAAAGTAATGTGAGGAATAAAGAGCACCCAGTGAATTGAACAGGTATAAATTCGGGGGAAATCTTAGAACCATCTCAATAGGAACTATTTCAGGAGAAATTCACATTGCTGTGTGTTAAAAAATGAATGAATAGGGTAAAAAAGAAGAGATGGGAAATTGTCCTAAGAAGTTTAGTAACAGGATGAAAGGAGATAGAGCTGTATCTGGAAGGGGAGACAATGTCAAACATTATTTTTGTTGAGGGAGAGGGGTTGGGGTTTTGGAAAACATAAGTGCTCTTTAGACCAAGAACGCAACAAACATAGGAAACATTATCTTTGACCTCAAGGAGACTACTGTTTATTATAGAAAATAGACATGAAAGTGACAGGTAGAGTGTGACAGATACTATGACTAGCCTGGAATGCCCGAGTTGGTGGACCTGCAAAGCCTTCCTAAAGAAAATGACAACCCGATGCCTGACCTGAGTGTAAAAGACAAATAAAAACACATCATGTAAAGACCAAAGGAAAGGAGATGCCAGGCAGAGGAAACAGCAGAAACAAAAGTGAAGAAAGAATAAAACAATGGTTATAAATCACTTGTCATTTTCTCCTAACTTGTGGAAGGCATTTTCATTTTATTAATAGTATCTTCTGAAAAGCAAGGTTTTAATTTTTCTAAAATTTGATTTATCAAATTGCATGTTGTGTACTAAGGTAGCTTTGTCTAACCCAAGTCACATTTTATCCTGTATATTTTTTGTATTATTTTTATAGTTTTAGCTCTTATGTGTAGGTCTCTGCTCTGTTTAGAGTCAACTTTTATACATGGTATGAAGTAAAAGCTATGAATATCCAATTGTTCCAGCAGAACTTGTTGAAAAAAACTATCATTTCACATTAATTTTCCATGGCACTTTTGTTGAAAAATCAATTAACAACATATGTGGGTCTATTTCCATACTTGTATTTTGTTCAATTGATCTATATGTCTATAAGGCTACTATCATGTGGTAGTCATTACCATAATTCCAAGTCTTGAAATCAAGTATTAAAATTCTTCCACCATTTTTCTTTTTCAAAATTGTTTTGGTCCTCTCCATTTCCATAAAAAAAAGTTTTAAGTAAATTTATTATTTTCAACTAAAAGCCCTAGGATTTTTATTGAAATTTCATTGATTCTATAGATCATTTTGGGCAGAATGGTATCTTAATTATATTAAGGCCCTCATACTATGAACATGGTGTAGCTTGACATTCATTTAAATCTGCTTTAATTTTTCTTAGTATTTTTTGCAAATTTTAGTGGACAGCTCACATATATGTTTTGTGGGCTTTATATCGAAGTATGTCATGTTTTGATGCTATTATAAATGGGCTTTTTTCAAATTCCAATTGTTTTTTATTAGTATAAAGAAGTATAATTATTTTCTCATACTGACTTTGTATCCTACAACATTGCAAACCTGACTTAGATTTAGTAGCTTTCTTTGTAGACTCTGATAAAAGATTTACACTTAGAATATATAAAGATCTCATATAACTCTGTAATAAGTGAACAAACAGCCCAGTTTTACAAAGGCAAAAGCTCTTAGATTCTTCAAAGAAGGCGTACTATAAGATTAAAAAAATAAAAGCAAAAGAAGGTGTACTAATGACAAACATAAAAAGATACTCAACATCATTAGTCATTAGAAAAATGTAAGTCTGTAAATTTTTCAGACTTACATTGTAAATCATAAATGTAAATCATAAATCCAGTAGATTTATTATTATAAACCACTGAAATGGCTATTATGTTACTGTTTATATGATGGAATATTACTCAGCAATAAAAAGGAGCAAGCTGCTAATAGACATAACAATGAAAATAAATTTCAAACACATTATGCTAAGGGTAAGAAATCATACAACAACAACAAAAAAGACTACCTATTGGAAGATTCCATTTATATGACATTTGTAAAAACCAAAACTAGAGTGTCCGAAATCAGGTCGGGGGTTTCTGAGGACTGTGGGTTGAGAAAGAGGATTGATTGCAAATGGGCCCTGTGGGAATTTTTTGAACTGATGGAGATGTTGGTCTGTATATGATTATGGCTCTGGTCCCCAACTGTATACATTTCTCAAAAGTCATCAAATTGTGCATTTCAAATTAATGAACTTTATTGTAGATAACTTATTCCTTGATGGATTTGTTTCAAAAGAATCATGGGGTATTTAAGTGACTACAAGTACAGGTCCATAATCCGTTATATGAGACCCTACAGGCCAAATGTGTTTCAAAATTCACAATATTTGAATTTTTGAAAGCTTATGCCATATATTATACACATCCAATGTACCCCAATCTTGATACAAGATTTGGGGTATTGCCCCATAATAAAAAATAGTACATTTATGCAGCAAAATATATAAATGTTTACTAAATAGGATCAATAAATTCTTAAAAAAGCCTCTTGCTAGTTTGGATTAGATGCTGCCTCTAGATTTTGCTGCCAACTGTGTCATGAAAAAAAATCAATTTTCAGAACTTTTAGTATTTCAGAATTGAGATTAAGGGACTGTGGTATTTGCCGTTTGGTGTTTGTGGTCATTGAAAATGTGGAAGTTGGGGCTGAAGGGAGGGGTAGGGATAAGGATGGGAAAACAAGAGGCTGGGGAGAGGTAGTTTAATATTTTTCTGAATTTATTTATATACCATAGCTACTAAAATGGCAGATTAACAAAATCTCAGAAAAAAGAGTACCTGCTTTCTCCTTTAGGAGTGAACTCCAACAATTCCTTGTGGAATCCTTATTGTGATGGAAATTATAGTACATAAAAATTCTATTGTCCACAAAGTATTATAATGCAAATATATCAATGTCCTGTCCTATAGTCAAGTCCTTCAAGACACGCCTACCTTTTCCAGAAAAAGTTCCAGCTTTTGGTTAGACAAAGTTTCGGTGACCTGAACTCTCTTTCTCTGTCCACCCTGACTGCTGCTAACTTCGTCCTTTCCTGACCTCCACCTGGGCACCTTCAAAACCACAGCAAATACCCAACTGTTTGTCCTGGGAGTTCGGAAACTTTTCTTGGTCTTGAAAGCCTCTGACTTTCTCAGGGTCTTCTCTCTGTTCAAAATGATTTTTCTTCCACTAATTCTCTGGTTAATTTCTATTCTAGAGGTTATAAATGCTTATTGAGGTCACACAGAAAACATAAATTTACGACCCTCAAGGGGATGGGCTGGGGGGAAGAGGAGAAACAGGGAACAATTATTGGGCCCCTAATAAATGGTTTCCTTAATTAAAAGGGATGCTCAACCATAATAATACAGATGAGGCAACACAGAGAATATAATACTAATGTAATTCTTTCCCAACCTGTCCTAATAAAGTGGAAGTGTTTACATATTATGACATCTTGAATCTTTACTAGTAGCTTCCTAAATGAACTCTTTCTGAAACAAAGGAAAAACAGGTTAAGTTAAGTCGTCTTCTTTTAAGGAATTGATATATAGGAGCCATCAGTCCCATTTAAAGAGATTCTGCCCCAGCATCCAACACAGACAGATGTATTGGACTGCCATTAGGAACAAAATGAAAACATTAAAGCAATATGGATAGACAGGTAATTGCATTACGTAAAGGTCAAGAGTAAGTGGATTTATAGTGGGAGGAAGCAGTGAGTACCTAATCAGGGCGGAGAGCAGGAACTACACGTGGAAACTGGGCCGGGTGAGGGCGAAGAGTCACTCACCTAATCAATACTGAAAGATTTCATGGGAGGAGAGGGAATTCACAGCAACTATCAGCCCGAATGGGGGCTGAAGAGTCTCTCTGTCTGGAATACGTGTGGAGCCAGTGACTTGAAGGCTATACCTTAAGATATACTGTAGTAAAGCAGGAGGATGTCTTTCCTTTCATCTTTGGCTCTGCGATCATCCTTAAAGGCCAACCCCATCAGGTGAGCGTATCCTTTTACAAAGTAACATTAAGCTAGGAAATATTTTAATTCTTATTTTATATCAGATCTTAAAATTTGCCTGCACAATTAGATGTCTGCTATTTTTCTATGTAGCCAATTTCCTTGAAACTGCTCAGCAATAAGATCTAATATATTTTTAAAAATATTTGTAGACTTCAAAGAACTACAAGATACAGCTTGATTCAGACTCACTTTATGCTATCCAAAATTTATGAACACAGAAACCCTTTTAGATCATTAGAGCTAAGTTCAAACCCTCCACCCACTTGGTCTTTTATATACAAACAAGGCGTATTTCGAGAAGAGGAAGGGTGTCAGTGGGTGCATAGGTGACCTGGCAAACGTTCACTGGGTGCAGAGATTTTAAAATCAGTCCCTGGAGAGCCCACAGTCCCCTTCCACATTGCATTCTGGACCACTGGGGAAATTCTCTCCATGTGTGACTGAATCTCAGTGCTCTAGCCTAACAGCCAATTCCTCGTGTCCTAACTTCAGAGGAGGTGCTCGCTTCTTGTTTACGAGAGAACTCCTGAGATACACAATTTGAAGATATTACATGGCCTCTCAGTATTGCCCTCTCTTAGACAAGTCCTTTCATCTTCCTTAAAGTTCTTGTTTTCCAATCCTTTAATCATCTCTGTGGTAAAAACCAGAGTTCCCATCCCTCTTTGGCTTCCTCGGTCGTAGGCGCATAGTATTAGTCCTATGAGTTATATTTATATTTTTCCACCCAAGTGCTACCTTTCCTGTTTAAATTGAAGTGTTGCTGTTGACTCATCATATGTTTTTGAAAATCAACAATAACAAAACATAGCTATGAGCACAGTTCAAAAGAAGCCAAGGAGAGAACAAGTAAACCAGAATTATCTTTTCTTTGTGTTACTCTGGTTCCCTTTTGGACCCCATTTATCGGGAAATATAAGCCTTGATTATCCATTTTCTGCAAAATAGCATTTACTAAGACAGGAATATTAACTCTGGTAAGCAAAATGATTGTTCCTTTCATCACAGCACTTTCACACCTACTCACCTTCCAATTGACTTTTTATAGAATATTAGTTTGCATTAAAAAATCCATTTAATTGCATTGGAAAAACACTTCACTGCCACACTCCAGGCCGATACCATGTTGCAGCTGCTCCTATTTAAGGATAATTGTAGCCTCACTCTTCTACAAGGAACTAATTCTGATTTTGAAAGGATTTGTCCTCACAGTTTATCCTGATGAGAGAGGACTGGATTATTGCCGTGTAAGATAGCTGAATAGTCCTATTAGAGCTATTATGGCACAAATGTGGTATATTGTTGAAGATCAAAGTACTGTACCACACTCAATGGTGAGATGTACAAGCATGGCACACTTCCCATATTATGTAAAAAAATATTGCATTTTATGAGTCATTTAGTACCATGTGAGGTATCCGTGGACCCTATATCATTTCCTTTGAACTTTCCTCATCATTCTGAAATCCTTTATTTTCTGGTTGAAAGACTTACAATCTAGTCATTTCTCACTGGTCTCCCCAGGAAATAAACTTTAGTACTCTGTGTTCTCCCATTGCATTTTATTATGTATTGTATATCATTCTATAATATTTTCATTTAAATGACTTTAGAAAATATTAAATAATTTTGGAGAACTGTAAATTCTAAGTGGCAAGTTGAGAAAATATGAACATTTCTCATCAAAACCATGAATGATGTTTTTAGAACCTTTCAAATGTGTAGAATTCAGTGTTCATTAGGTTCTAAGGAAACAAACAGCTATAATATTTCACATCCATGACCTTGTTAGGAAGATAAACCTGTAAACACATGCATAACATGATGCCTTATAATATAAGGTAGCCCATATGAAGTGTCAAATGAATGAAATTTTAAAAGAATGGGGCTTTCTTCTCCTGGAGAGATTAAGGCATCAGCTATTACTGGAAAACTTATACCTAAGAGAAGGCCAGTGAAGTATTAAACATTAATTTAGTTATAAAATATGGCATGATTTGATTTTAGTTTTAATATTTGGCATTTTAAAATAAATCTCTCTATAAGATGTATCATTCTCATAATATATAGAGGTCTTCTACCTTCAAAGAAAAACTAGCTCCAAAATCTAACCAAAATTAGCCCTTAAGAAGTGCTATTTTTGTTAAATAAGACTCTCCTAAATCATGGATAGGATTAGCTGTCTGGGGCAAGCATGTCCAACCTGTGGCCCAGGATGGCTTTGAATGACACAAATTCTTAAAACATTATGAGACTTTTTTTTTTTTTTAGCTTACCAGCTATTGTTAGTGTGAGTGTATTTTATGTGTGGCCCAAGACAGTTCTTCTTCCAGTGTGGCCCAGGGAAGCCAAAAGTTTGGACATCGCTGGTCTAGGGGATATTTTGGTCTATAATAATGCACTTGGTATGGAATGCGAAGGCATTACTACAAAATTTAGGACTTACCTACATAGTACAAAGGATCAGTAAACATAAAATGTGGTCAATGAAAACAAATGCACATTGGAAAACACAACAATTATGAATCTATAATTAAAATGAAGATGGACAATGTGGAGGGAACGAAATCAAATGCTAAGTCTGGTGTGCCGTTATTGGTTAGGGTGTCCAATGTAATTTGTGAAACTAAATGAGACAGTGAAATTAAATGTAAAGAAAGGTCTAGGATATAGTAGGCATTTCATAAATTGTAGCTATCAATATTATTACATCGATACCATTCAAGAGATGTTTTGTTCATGGTAACTAGAGTTTATAAAGTTCCTAGTTGAAATGACCAAATAGTAATCTGGATCTATCCAACAATTATTTCATGTTTAGTTAGGGTAACTGAGTAAATTGTCACTCATTCTCTAACAGGGCCATGCAGATGATAGTGTCCTGGGAGTGGTGATCCTCAATGTCCCCTTGAGAAAGCCAACACAAAGTATCAATCCAGCTAGTAAATCTTATTTACTAAAATTTTCTGCTTTTAATATTCCCTTTGTGCCCAATTTATCTTTCCTCCTAAACCAGAGGTTCTCAATCTTTCCTGAAAGTTAAAACCACTAGAGAGCTTTTAAAAATTCCTGTGCCCCATGACCCTAACTCTAGATGAATTGAATAAGAATCTGTGAGGGAGGAGGCTAGACATGAGTATTTTTCAAAGCTTCTAGATTCTACTGACCGGACTGCTCTGGAAGATAAGAAACTCATCTAAAGCAGAAATTGTTTTAAGTACTGTTTTTATAAGTCAATCTATACACACCACATAGCATAGTGCTTTGTCCTGCTAATCTCTCTTGGTGGAATAATGTACAAATGTATGAATGAATGGACAAATAAATGAGTAAATTTAGCCCTGCTATAGAGCTGAATGTACTAGAAATTGTTAAGTAAATAATGCCACTCTATTGTTTTACTTTACACATTAAGCAGCTTTACTCAGAGGTTTAGCTAATCAACTTCTTCCCAAGTTTTTCTTGGTAGTACTCATTCAATGTAAGATAGGCCTTAGGTGGAGCATCCTAGAGAGTATTTTTTCCGATTATACTGAGATGGTCATTATGGTCTACTTTCTATATATGAGTGACTGGATTTAGGGCTTCTTTTTTTTCTTTTTTGTTTTTGTTTTTATTTTTAATCAACAGCTCACATTCCCACCAGAGCTGGGAAAACTCAGCCCTCCTCCTGTGTATCTCCGTTGCTCTCACACTATTACCACACTCACAAAACGTTTGACACCGGATGTGTAGGGTTTTTCTCCACATCAAGCAATACTATAACAACAGCTGGGTATCCCATACTTTATGTCAATTCTGACACTACCTGAAAAGAGCATCCCGCAGGTCCAGGGCTCAGGAACACAAGACTGCTGCCACTGTCCACTTCAGCCACCAATCACAAATCCAGGTTCTTACCTGTGCTTCCAACCGATTGGTTATAGATCAGTTTCCCATGATCCCTTCCTTGGGTTTGATTAATTTGCTAGAGCAGCTCACATAACTCAGGAAAATAATTTAGTTACTTTTTACCAATTTAGTATAAAAGGATTAGCATCAGAAAAAAAGAGCTGCGCAGGACAAGGTATTAATATATAGGAAGGGGGTCACCCAGTTCCCATGCCCTCCCCAGGACCATTATTCTCCCATCACCTCAACATTTTCACCACCCCAGCAGCTCTCTGAACCCCGTACTTTGGGATTTTTATGGAGACTTCATCAAGTAGGCATGATCAATCATTAACTTCGTTTTCATTCCCACCCCCATTGACCTTCATGGTCTACTGTCCATGTAAGAGTGACTGGAGTTAAGAGCTTTTTTTAATGAGCAGCTCACATTCCCACCCATTACACCATGCCATACACAAACATATCATTTTAACTCTACCCACTGTGCATGGGAGCAACCAGGCCCTTACGTAGATGGATACATAGGTCCTGGGCATTTGGATTTTCCTTCAAGACAGAGGAAAGTGGTTAAGTCTGTGGAGCAAAGTGCATCATTATCTCCCCCCCCCAGATGTCAAGATGTTGATAATGATACTGTTTCTGCCCTGAATCTTTTTATCTTCCTGTTGTTCACGCCATCAAATAGAATGATGACGTCTAAGGATGTTTTTACAAATCAAATTTTGGAATGATGTAAAATGTTAGTAATACATGCTGGATTGATGAAAGAAATTTAAGCTTAGAAATATTTAATTTAAACCTAAAGGAGCTTTGCTTTTAATTGTGGAAGGAAATACTTATAAGTATGTTTTAACAGCTACATTTGACACTTTGAACACTGATGTTACAAACCACACTACGTCATTTAAATTTTATTTGAAGACCTTTTATTTAGAGGAAGAATGTTTTTTTGTTGTTGTTGTTTTTACTTTTATTTCGTGCCTTGAAGGACCTGTAAATACGGAGGTTCTTTTGAATCCAGTGGAGAGGAATTCTTTATTCTTACTGCTCTCTCTCCCTGCATCAATCTCCCCCATGTCAGTCCTGAGATAGGGTGAAAGCTGGATTTTTGCTACTTATGAAATAGGGAAGAAAAAACAATGGCTGAAGAGGAAAATGATCGAGTAGGAAGCAATGCTTATCAAAAGATTCTTAAAGGAGCATGTATAGACATCCAATCATGTTAATTTGATTATTTCTTATAATGTCTTAGATTTGCTTCCAGATAGCTCTGCTTATAAGTGACTGATGTTTTCAACTGTAAAGGAAGGCATATAGCTGTGGAAAAGTTGCCGAGCAGTTGGTAATCAATGTGAACTCGAATGTTGTGCAGGGTGGGAAAATGCAATATATTAGTATCCTCATAGCGCCAGAAACAAGTGTGGAACAGTTGAAGTCCTTCAGGCTCCTTTGCAGGGTCTTAGGCCCTAGTGTGCAGGGCTCCTCCCTCCAAAGTAACTATTACCCGCTTCTGCTTGGACTTTCCACCAAGGACGGAGCCCTGGAAATAAATCTGTTGGACAGCGTCCAAGACACTGCAAACTTTTCCAACCACTAGGAGACACGCAGCTATCGTTTCCGGGTTTGCGAGGTAACACGGGTAAATGTGATTGGAGATTGCCTCATCCCACTTACCAACTGGAGAAATGGGGAGGCACATGCAGGTCTTCTGTGGGCTTCCCAAAACATTGCTGGGCTTCCAACTATTGAAGACAAGAATCCTATAATGGGAACTAGTAACCCCACATGTTTCCCCTCTGGCCCGATCGCCCGTGCTGATCATTGTGTCCTATTACCCTCTGCGTAACCCCTCTGGTCTTCCGCGAGTCCTTAAGGCAGACTTAGCCTCTGCAACCCTCCGGTTGGGCTGGAGGTGGAAGCAAGCAACAGAAGTGGGCGACTCTTACAGTCTCTAAAGTCCGTTCGGGTCCCTGAGACAGCAGCCCACTCACGGCGTACAGAGGGTTCGCGCTCCCTGCGAGTTACTGGCCCCCAGGAGCGGCGCTGCCTGGAGAAGTCACCTCACCAGGGACGAGGAGTAGGGATAGGAGCCTAGCGACCTGCTGGGGATAGCCGCCGAGAGGGCGGAGGGAGCGGGGTGGGGTCGAGGCGGGCCCGGGGGCGGGGCTGCGGGGCGGGGTGCGCCACAGCGCCCCCTTGCTGCGCGCTCCCCACCATGCCCCGCAGCCTCCAGTGATTCGGGCTCCCCAGCCCCTTTGTGTGCGACGCGCTGGCCCGGAGGAGCGCGGCTCTGGCACAGCGGAGGCTCTCCGGAGTCCCGCCGCCTCGTCCCGGGCCCGGCCGCGCTTTCCTCCTGCTTCTCTACTCCTCCTTTCTCCAGCCCCCTGCTGGAGCAGCAGCCATTGGGCCGCAAGCAGCCCGCGTCCTGCGGCTCACGGTACCCCGCCCGGCCCGGGGCTCTCATCCCCACCTCCCGCCTTGTCCCCCTCTTCATTCCTCCCCCCATCCCAGGCCTCCAAGGTGGAGAAAATAAACTAAAAGCAGAGCAATTCAGAAACTCCAATAAAACGCCCAGTACCCAGAGCCCGAGCGCGAGCGCTTGAGTCGGGCAGCGAGGGGCGCGGGAGGCGGGGATGGGGGGGTGGGCGGGGGGACAATGAGCGCATGAAGTTACCTGCCCGGCGGCAGCGGCGGCGGCGGCGGGGCCGGGCGGCGGCGGCGGAGCAGGCTGCGCGCTCGGCGCCGACGGGTGCGCGCCGCGGCTTGAGGGAGAGTTGAGCGCTTTTCCCCCCTCTTTTTTTTTTCTTTTTTTTTTTTTTCTCCTCTTCTTCTTAAACAAACCACAAACGGATGTGAGGGAAGGAAGGTGTTTCTTTTACTCCTGAGTCCAGACACCTCTCTCTGTTCCGTCTAAGCTTGTTTTGCTGAACACTTTTTTTTAAAAAGGAAAAGAAAAGGAGTTGCTTGATGTGAGAGTGAAATGGACGTAAGATTTTATCCACCTCCAGCCCAGCCCGCCGCTGCGCCCGACGCTCCCTGTCTGGGACCTTCTCCCTGCCTGGACCCCTACTATTGCAACAAGGTGAACGCTCTGCTTTTGTTTCCACCGTGTTCTCGCTGCTTGATCCCGGGAGGGGGGCGGCGGCGGCCCGGCCAGCTCGGCAGCCGGGCTGGTCGGCGGAGGCTGGTTCCGGGCGCTCTCGGCTCGCAGCCCGCTGCAGCCCTGCGTGCGCCTGGGTAGTAAATATTGTGGAGCGGCTCGGGGGTTTGCCAAACACCGCGATTGTGCGGAAAGTGACACGATTTGCTCGGATTCTTTCCTTCCTGCTGTTCGCGACTAAGGATCCCTGCCTAGGTTTGCCGGGGGGCGTTTAAAAAAAATTAGGCGAAAACCACGAAATACTTTGGGGGTGTGTCTGGGGTCCGAGAACCGAGGCAGAGAGCGAGAGACTTCAGTTTAATTTCCAGTTTCTCCTTCCTCCCTCCCTCCCTCTCACGGGCAACGGGGGCTCGTGGCACCGCTTCCCTGAGCCGGATTAGTTGCCAGGGGAGCAGCCGAGAGTTGGGGTGCAGGCCCCCGGGAGACGCCTCCTCCCCCCGCAGGGAAAAATTGCTCCACAACTGTTTTTGTTTGCCCACACCCGTTTGGACGGCGGAGCCCAGTGTTCGGAGGCCGGTCTGGGGGCCGGGGCGCAGCGAGGGAGCCGGGTCTGGGGAACAGCTCCCGCTTCGGGGGTGCGCGCGGAAATCGCAAGTTTGTTGGGAGCCGGGCGAGAGTCGCGTTCACGTCCAAAGACCCCAGCTCGGCTCGGGGCTGGAGCAGAGTCCCAGGATGTGCTGTACCCACACCCCGTGACCCCAGGTGCCCAGGCCGCGAGGGACCAGGGCGAGGCTGACCCTGCGGGTGGCCGGGGGTGGGGGCGCCGGCCGGAGCTATGCGTAGCTCCCCTGGTCCCAAGGATAAAGCATTCCGGGGTTGCTTAGGGAGGGTGTTACTCTAGGGGTTTCTCGAACTCTAAGCCCCGAGAGGGAGGACGCTCGGGGACCGTCCTTCTTAAGGGCCATGGCCATCCTCGCTTCGGGCTTACTGGACGTGGCTAAGCTGTTCTGCCCGGTGGACGTCGGCGGGGAGAATGGAGTTCTCCGCAAAGGCCGGGCGAGCGGTTTCGATGCCCAGATCCCTCTTGGTGGTAAACCTGCCTGATACTCACAACCCCTACAAGCAATTCCATGTCGGCTCCTCGGTGAATTCCGCTGGATGAATCGTTGGGACCCCTAACATTGGCCCGGTGGCGAGTCATCATCAAATAGCTCTTTTTACGTGATACAGAGGTATTTAGCGAGCTGCATCCCCAGCCCCTGGGCTCCCCACCACGTTACTGACTCGCAGCCCCGAGTCTTGGTCAATCGGGACACACACACACACACACACACACACACACACACACACTCTCTCTCTCTCTCTCTCTCTCTCTCTCTCTCTCTCTCTCTCTCTCACACACACACACACACACACACACGCACGTTAGTTAAGCGAACCACAGACAGCACCCCGTGCAGAAGCTCCTCGATGCTGTGCGCAGTGAGACCCAGGGGCAGGGATGTTCTGCGTGCGGGTAACTGTTTAGGCAAGTTCCAAACCAGGCAGCAAGGTCCCTTACCGCACAGGGAGACGTTTAGCTGAGGGCAGGTTGGAAGGCACGGGTAACTTCGGCAAGAGAAGTTCGTGTGCTGAAGTTTCATTCTTAGTTGGTAACATAGTTCTTTTATTCCACAATCTGTTTTGACTTAGACCTCAGTATTTTGTGTTTGTAACATTTTATTTTGCTTACAACGCTGAAAGTAATAAAAATAATAGTAGCAGACTTATCTTGGGTAGTAGAGATATATTCTGCAGTACTATTGGAACCAAAAGGTCAGAACCAGTTTGGCGATGAAACTGGACATAGCTTATTAAATTTATCAGTGATTTTAGGCTCCAAAGAGAAGGTAATGATTGGATACAAGTTTCACTTGTCAATCTTATGATAGTAGGGTCAGATTTAATTTCAAACTTAAATGCTTTGGACAACCGAGAGTTACTTTCATATAGTAAATCATTTTCCAAGTAAGGGCTTTAAATAATTTTAGTGGGTTGTGCTGTGACTTGAATAAATTAATTGAGAAAAGTCTTCAAAATTTATTTACTAGCTCACCGAAGTTCCTTTTAAGTCATCCGGTGTATGAGGAGCAAACTGTTCTTTTAAAATGCAAATTAGCTACCCTTTCTATAGACTAGTTGAAAGTCTTCTATTTAACTTATCCAGGGAATAATGGATTTTTAAAGATGTAAAGTCATAAGATGTAATGCTCCTACTAGGAAGAGATTTCATGGAAATGTTTCTCCCAGGATGCCTTATCCTGCTCTTCCCTGTGTTGTAGTCTATCAAATATATTTGTCACTGAGCCCTGATGATATTAAACGTCCTGGGTAGGTTTTCTAGGCCCCAGAAAGACCAAGAACTAGCCTGTCCTACTCCATCGTGATTACCATTGGTACAGAATTTCTGTTCAGCTACACAGTTTTAATTGTTTTGAATGGAGTCAACTAGCATTCATTTTTGCAAGGACTCAAGTGGACTTGCAGGGAAATGAGGGATGAGCAGAAGTTTGGAAGAGATGAAATAAGAAATCTGTATCTCCATGTAGTAAAAACAAGTTGGAGCAGACTTCCTTAAAAAAGACAAGGCTGCAATGTAAACCTTGTCTCCTTCAGAGGTGCAATGATTATGTAGTTTATTACAAGAAACACTTTGTCAGGTTATTTGTTT
Source organism: Lyroderma lyra (assembly GCA_004026885.1). NCBI lineage: Eukaryota > Metazoa > Chordata > Mammalia > Chiroptera > Megadermatidae > Lyroderma > Lyroderma lyra. Next base: position 52,872 of record PVJL010007113.1, on the reverse strand, counting down.
TTAATGGGGTGATAAGATCATAAATTACTAATTATCTTTATTTTAAAACTGTCAACACGTTGGTGTGCTGAATCAGCGAACCAGTATCTTTCTGTGCTTAAGTATCATGCAGTTGTAACTAGAGTTTCCCCAATGCCACTTTTTTAGTGTCAGAAGAGACCCTAATGGAGAAAACGACTACCCTCTTCCTGAAGCTTTTCTAAACTCAAATGTGGTAGTTTTACTCTGATGACACTTTCTAGCACTGCTGCTCTAGAGGTTGCCAAAATACCCCTTACGTTTTTCAGTTAATACACTCGGTAAGAATTCTGTGGCAGCAGTTTAATGTAGTATTACTCCATTGTAAAAGCAGGTTACATTATGAACACATCACTGTGCAGAGAAAAGGAAGGAAAATGCAAAGGATGCCGGTTATGGCAACTCTCACACAAACAGCCACGGCGGATGGCATGTTGCTGTATATAGGTCAGCCTGTGAAGTGCAGTGTAGCTCAAAGACTGGACAAGAAGCATGTAGGCTGGAAGAAACAGTCGTCACCTCTTGCATCTTAAGGCATAACTATATTGCACACACTGAGAGATGGGTACCACAGTGGAGTTTTGTCTAATTAAGACTATTTTAAGTAACTGTTTCCCTTAATGGAGCTGAATGTTACCAAAAGAAATTGGATTACAGGAGCTCACAGTTGCAGTTCAGTTGTAAAATATAGTCACATTTTTGTTCCAGTTTAGGATGTCAGAGCATCCATTTAAATATATACCTACAGAGTAATAGCAGTTCCTTTCAGTTTCTGAGTGTAGTGTCATTTCTGAAGATTGTTTTCACTGATTTTGCTAAATTGGGACAAAGAAATGGCACTTTTTCATTTTCACTACGAGGTGATGTGCTCAGTTACTGCTCAGCATCTGCCCACATAAGGAGTAGTAATACAATTATGTTATGACATGGCTAATGACAGGGATGCTGACCTCTGCCAGCAGTGGGAGAGGAAATAATGGTCTTTACTGTTCTCAGTGGTTGCTTTTGTGGAATATCAGGTCCTGAATCTTTCTTTGCTTGATTTAAACCCAAGGAAGTCCAAAACACAAACCCATGCTTCAGACTAGCTGTATACAAAGTAACCAATAATGGGCATTTGGAATACTAGGCTTTTGCCATTGAAATGAGAAAGGACAGTGGATAATCTTTTCATATAAACATCAGAGGAAGGACTTATTTGTGGTGCACTCTGCGCTAAAATGTCAGGGCTAACATTAGACATCTGATGACGTTGGAGAAAAAACAAGATTGATTAATTATCCCTGAAAAACCCCCTTTGCGCTTATTTCCTATTTAGACTATTATGAATTGTACTTTCATGTGGCAAAAACTCATCGCATCTAAAATACAGGATTTGCAGGTACATTCGGATGGAGTCGTGATTTCTACTTTAATTAATAAATGTAGGAAAAAAAGAGGATGAGAGAAGGAGGAGGAGGAAGAGAGGGTTATAAGCAATTTAGAGCATCCCTCTGGATTAGTTCCCTATCCACCTCCATAACTTTTAGTTCTTTGAGAAATTCATACTTTGGACATCGTTAGTATAATTAAGACTCCCCTCAGAGATTTAGGAGCTAGCATCTGCCATAAGTGTCCAGGTCTTTAAATGTGTTTTAAATAAATTTATTGGTGAGGAATGGCATGAGCCAAGCAAATATATAGCTTTGGCTACTAAATCAGATATACCACAAAATGCAGCTCTCCTGACTTGGTGGTATTTCAGTGTCGCAGATGTTTAAATGTCTATGCACATATAGTTATGAGCTTTGGAAAGATCTCATGTTCTTTATAACATAGTTTAGTATTCTCACAGTTTGTCGTATATTTTTAAAGTTAATGATGTTATTAAGGAACATTTTGCTATCTTAGGAAAACTAAACTGACTAAAATTAAATATTATCGAATTGACTGCTTATTGTAGATAGTTTTTAAAATGATGTGATTGAAGGGGGACTGAAAAACAGGAAAGAAGTAAGGCCCTTGAACCTGGGAGAAGCAGGAAACGTTCCAAGTTTAGCAGTGGTTTTTTTGTTTGTTTTTTGGTTTTGTTTTTTTTTCTTTTGGTACCCAAACTGGGTATCAGATGTTGGTTTCGGTGTGGGGGACTGTTTCTTGTTGTCATATTTTTTGTCATGGGCTCAATTCAAGAGAGGGATCGTTTAGGAAACTAAAATCTTATTTAGCTGTGAAGGGTAATTTATTCTAGTGCTTTCCAGCATTTGGATAGGATACTAGAAAGTTGAAAAGCCCCTGGAGATGTTTCTCAGCTACTGGTGATCCTCTCTGTTCTGTTTGTGTGCCTGTTCGCTCCATCCTCAAACACCCCTAATCCTGGAGCACCCCCTACCCACCCACCCTTGCTTTTCTCCTCCCCAGTCTTAATCTGAACCCAGGAGGTCGGTACTTTCTAATCTCAACTCGGTCCCTCTCCTCAGGGACCTGACTCACATTGTGTTTATCTTGTCTCCACCGTCAGTCGTTATCATAATCATGTTAACGTGTCTGTTCTTCCAGTACCTGACCTTATTTCTGGTTAAGGAAATTGGGATCAGTCCTCAGGCCCATCTTCACTTCGGGAAAATCCTGCATTAGGCTGTGCTCCCTCCTTTCCCCACTGCCCCATCTGTATGAATGACATATGGTCATGCAATAATAGACCAAGAAAACATAGATAGGAGGCTGAGAGGAAACATAACTATGGTGGATGTGTCTAAACCCTCATAATCCCCCCCTCTCCCACCACATTTTATACACAGTGTATTCAGAGCTTGGAAGCAGCTCCTTGAACATCCTTTTTCAGTGACAAATCTTTAGACAGTAAAATCGTGTCAAAGTGGGACTGTGCTGTCCCTATCTTTAGTTGACATACAGTAAGTTAGGTGAGTTACACTTATAATAAGTAAATGAGTTAGCATGCTTCTGTGTTCTCATCAGAATATGCATAAATAACTAAAATGGAAATAGTGGCAATGTAGACTTATTTAATTAATCAAATTTAGGTAACTTACTATTCTACATGTTAGCTATCTGAATGTAAATCTCAAGGGTTCTGGGAAGCCATAAGGTAGAATACTTATTATATCTCAGTAAAAATGAAATGTAATTATCATGACTTGATTAAATGCTATTATGATGGAATTACATGCTATTAGCACATTTCTAAAATATCAGTTTTTTAAGATAAACTTATATTGCATACAATCAAATCCAATCATCTAAAATTTATACCTTTAGGAGAAAACAAGACTCTACTAAACCACAGTTAATAAATGCTGTGACCCTAATCAAACTGTAGTTCTCACTTACGAGAAACTTCATGCTCTTCTGTGTCGAAGAACTATAGCTCTTGCCTGCAAGAAGCATTCCATCTAAATGTTTGAATACTGACTTCTTTGTTTTAATTGAATTTAAACAGAATTTAAATATGGAAACTTTTATTTTAATCAATTTTAAAGATACTTTCTTTCATTTACTCCGATTTTCTTGGTGTTATTGGTATATTTTCTTTGGATCTTTCTCTTAGGAGGTGTCCTTTGCAAAATCCAGTACCTGTGGTCTCCATTGGTTGTGGGACTAGCAGTAAATGGTGAATTGTGTTAAATGAACTGTCAGGGGCTAAGAAACTGGAGCACCAGGAAGCTACAGCTAACATCTGCCCTAATGAAGCTGAGACTTTTTCGTCTTGAGCCATACATGCCAAGTTTCATCCCAAACAGCAATTTCTCATTAAAAACAGTTGAGTTATAAACTGCTTAGAAATGAGGTTGATCATGGAAGTGCCAACAGACTGTTAATTATGGCAGTTCTTCCACAATACTTGGAGATATGGAATTCACGTGAACCCAAACGAGCTTTTCTTGGTTATAACATGGTTCTTTCTGTAGTATTCATTTTGAAAATGGGGACATTTGATTGCTCTGTGCTTGAATGTTGTTGGTGCAGCAGAAGAGACCACAGGGAAGATAATGCCAGAAAGAACCACCCATCCCACCCCCGCACCCCTACCCGCCTTCCATGACAGGACATTCCAGTGTTTTCCCAGAACTCTTTAGCTTGAGCTGTGGCAAGTTGGCCTCACTTGGTTAAAAAATTTAAAGTTAACTTTCAGAAACTATTTTTAGATTTATTTTTTACTCATGGAGAATCATCATTGATACCTATGTATAATACCAAAAGTCATGAAACCAATGTCACTCTTAGTGCTTTTCTCTTCTTTGTCCAGTTTTCCCTTTGGAGTTTTAAATGGTTCTGCTTTAGCCAAGTACGTACTGTTCTTTTATTCCTGAGTTATGTGCTTTTATGAAACTCTCTTGAAAGAACACCTAATTAAACTAAGACCATGATTGGATGATAAGAACCTTTGCTAGCGGCCAAGAATAAATAAAGTAATTTGAGTTGCTATGTAGAATTACCAGTTATATGTATCTGTATGTATCTGCTCCACAGTAGTTGACAATGTAAGCTTCTGCATAAAATATCTTTCAATTAAAGTCTTTGAGCCCCTATCGAGGGGTGATCTAGTCAGAGAAGTGTGTGTGTGTCGTGTGTGTGTGTGTGTGTGTGTGTGTGTGTGTGTTTCTCATGGTCCTGGATATATTTCTGGATATATTCTCATAAATGCATGGTAATTTATTATAAATGGCAGAATCTATCAGTGTGTACAGCCACAGCAACAGAAATAATACCAACCAGTAGGAATGCCTCATTACCACTTCTTTTAAAAAACTTAGGCATATTTCACAAGAGAAGATGCTTTTCACAGTACTAGGGCTTTAATTGGGCATGTTATAACCTAATAGGACTAAAGAACTAGGTCTTTCTGAGGAAAACCATAGGCCTTTCTGAAGAAAAGACTCCCCTTAAACCTGTGTTGACTTACTCCCTAGGCAAAATAAATATAACTGTGAGAGGATAGCTTCCATCCTCATTCTCTTTAGAAGCCTGACTCCTTTCTGTCTCGTAAAATTTCTGACACTAAAACCTTAATCCACCTGTGTCCCAATATTCTATGTATCCACTAGAGAAAATAATTTATATTTGTATCAAGGAAGCCTTCTGAGAATTAAGGAGTCCATAGAAGTAGATCATTTTGAAATCCTGTGGTGAAAGATGTTCAAACATTCAAACAATGGTAGACCTTAGAAAAAGACTGTATTCTTAGCCCATTTCCTCTATTTCTGCTGCCTGAGTGGAATAAACGTGTTTTCCAAAGTTGTAGACTAGTGATGCTTTCAGCAAGGGAGTGAAAGGGATAACCTTTCTAGAGGGTCAAAGGTGAGCTTGGGAAAATGGGGTATGTGTAGGTACAGTCTGTAATCTCCCTCCCTCAGATATTGATAAGCCCCCCAGGGGGCCTCTTTTTCCCTCTCCACGTTGAGAGCTAATGCACCTAATGAGAGGAGCTGCTGATGGGAGCTGTTGCCTGTTTTGCAGTGGGAGAAGATAGAATAAAAGTTGAGAATAACTGCTGCACGGGGAAATGCCCTCTTGTGGTTCCTGACTTCAGGGAAGCAAGTTTGACCCTCTGTGTCTTCTTCTAATAGATGAGTCAGAGATGAGAAACCTAATGTGTAAGATTCATTAACGATTGAACCAACTGGTCTAAAAGATAGCCCAATTACATTGAAAGCATAACTGTGCACCACCTGATTTTCTTGTCTTTTGACAATCAAATGGTTAATTTAAAAGATAATAGGTAAAGTGTTATGTGCATTGGCATCTTTGTACCATTGTAAAACCCAGTTCTTCTTTTCTAAGCCAGTATTCCTCAGCCTAAAATGCCAGTAACAATTGTATAAGGAGGAATGTTAATAATCAAGAGGCGGGATAACCTTTCAACAAAAAGTATATTTTATTATTTGGCAGATGCAGTCATGAACATTAATCATAGAAACTTGCAGATAGTAGAAGCTTAATATCAAAGCTAATGATTTATTTTATGTTAATGACTTTCTGCCAGGGCATAAAAGACTGTTCATAATGGACTCTCTGCGCTGTGTTCAGTTACTAAGGCTAATGGGATAATCTTTTCTCTCCCCAAATTAAGCTTTTTTGAAATAAATTATGCTGTTATTTTTCAAGGTAACTCTCAAAAATTTACTGCAAAACTAATCTTTTAAGAACTGCTTAGGAAGAAATAAAGAGGAAGAAAATTTCCAAAGCAGCTTTTCTAGTTCATGAACACTTTTACTTAATTACAGAGAGAAAGTTTGCATGTATGCTAATATCCCTGAACTTGTAATGCCAAATCATTTTAAAGTCAGCGTTTAGTGACGCAGTCTGCCTTTTGAGATTCAGCTTCTGCACAATAGAATGTGTTTTCGTCGATTACCAGACGGTAATGAGCCGAATGGTAGTAAAACATTGAGTTGTTCACTGGGAAGTTTTAAAAATCATGTTTACAATTAGTTTTAACCAACATTATATTTCAATAAGAGATAATTTGCCTACTAAAGTTCACATAATGTGCTAATCTTGTCTAGTGGTTAATAAAGGCCTCCTACCTCACTCCCCTGATGGCTATAAAAGGCTATTATAGTCATGGCAGCAGTTCAGGTGCAGCTGCTGTGTGTTAATAATGCATCATTGTCCCACTAATCAACACACCAAAGGTCAGCACCCCTCAGCACCTAAACCACCTATTCTCCTTCCAAAATATTTATTAACACCTTAAAAGCATATCTGTTCATTTTCCTTAGCTTCAGAGTCAGTTAATGCCACTCCAAGCTACTTGTGTGATATTTTGTAACCTAAGCTAGGTCATAGAGGAGGTGAGTGTATATTCCCACTAATTTTCTCCCGTACATGTTTCCATTTCCACAGTCATTGACTGAATTAGGGTAGGGTTGTTAAAGCCATGAACCCCTTTATAATTAAGTAGGTGTGTTCCAACGTGAAAATGTTTTTTTCAGATTTTACATGTTATTTAAGGAGACACTTGGAAGAAACACAACTTTTCAATAACCAGAATCATTTAAAGTAAACAGAGTCAATCGGGAAATGGGAAGGGGTATTTGAAATCTAAACAGACAGGAATCGGTGTTAGTTTATAAACCTGATACAGTAGTGAAATATTATTTGCTTAATTGTTCTTTTGGCATAGGAGAGCAATAATAGTAAAAGCTTCTTAAGCCATATTTTCTGCACACAAAGAACATATTCACGTGGGATTTCCTTTTTGCTAGAAAATCGTGCAAATCAATAAGCCAGCACTTATCCGCATTAAAATTAGGTAGACAACAATTTATAGGCATAGTAATAGTGTATTTCTCTTGATACCCTTGGTTAGTGTTTAAGATAATGCTTGCTTTTGTGTCTTCAGAGAGAAGCCAAAAAGTTAAGTGAACAAGATCTCATTCTTTCATCTTGTATTATTCTGTTTTTTGTTATTCATTTTAATAACTTTGTGTGTGTGTCTTCTTCCTTCATGATTTGAGAATCTTAGATGTTTTAAGAAAAGAAAAAGACATGAAACTCAACTGTGTTTCCATCAAGAGAAATGCAAAAGGCAAACTAGTGGGAGGAGCTTCTATTTGTGCAGCAAATAACGTACAATGGTACATTTGTCATGCTTTAAATATATAATGCCTACAATAAAATATGTACAGGCGCAGTTGTGATCTATGAAGTCCCTGGCTCCAGTGCCATTGTTTGTAGTCTCTACGGTTGTCATACATTGTTCTTTGCACATCATACCCTTACAGCAGAATTTGACACAATTTCTAGCTTTCAGCCCTGCACCATTTTCACTGCACAATATACATGAATTTGACAGGGTGTGTTGAGGAAAACTCCGTCAAGCAATTGATATTTTGAAGTGGCAAGCGTTTCAGCAGCTGCCTGCTTGTGAAAAAGGAATGATAAGATATACTGTATTGTTAGTTGCAGGGAAAGCATTAAGGTTTAAGCTCTGTAAAAATGTACACATTATTCGTCAGTGGTGAAGCAAGTCTTTTATGTTTTTTAGAGCTTAGCTCGCTGGCTGATGTGAACTAGAATGACATTGGTCAGTAAATGAATAGGAGTACTTTGAATTTGAACTGCTGCCAATTTTGCACCAACAAAGGAACTGACAAAAGAAAGATTTTATGTGAAATGCAAAGCACACGCAATGTTTTGGGGGCGGGGAAAAGGATGGGGGGGGAGAGAGAGAGAGAGAGAGAGAGAGGGAGAGACAGACCCACAGAGAATATTCTTCAGCACACACTTGCAAGGATACCAAATAGTTAAAACACATCCATTTTTCATGGCTCATCAGCTACAACCTAAGCTGTTTTATCTAATGTTCTTTAAAAACCTGTTGTATACACATAGGCTTTTAGAAGATGTTCATATGGAATTTAGAGTGTTTTTCTAAATATCACACTGTGCCCTGAAGGCCTGTTGGCAGAATATCAGAGATGCCCACTGCTGGAGTCCCCAGCTCTCTCTCTGTCTGGTAGTGGGAAATTGTAGTTTAATCAGTTATGGCACTTTCAGTGTGTAACGTTCATTAGCAAGGCAATTTGTCATGACTGCTAATGGTCAGGATGCATCTGCTCTCTCAGTTACAGAGCATGATAAGGAAGAAGACAAATATTTCAATATCTGATAGTATTAACTTGTTTCAAATTTGCAATCCAAGGTTAGTTGCCCCAAACAGACACAGCAGCAGATTAACAAGCATCCTGTATTCAATTTCACTGGGCCCTGCTTTTATGGATTTATGACTTTAAAGCACACTCATGTGCTATTATGAAGGGCACACTCTTTGATTAGATGTTCAACAGAAACTAAGTTATGAGCAGAGTACCTTCTTGGTTCATCTGGAAAGAATTTATGTGCATAATATTTTCTATAGAGCTCCATAAATTGAAAGGTTTGATGCATGCAATATTTCTGACATGCTGAATATTCTTCTTATGATTAAAAATGTCACTTTTCCATTGGTTTATAAACTGGTCAGTCACTTTTCAAGTGAGATTAGAGTCCCGATATATTTTAAAACTTTTAAAGTCCTGGTGAAAAACTTGGGAATGAATTAAAGATGTCACATTTCCTCCCAGTAAACTGCTTTATAAGATCATTGTTCATTGTTCTGAAGGGGAAAAGTTAAAAAGATTCCCTCAAATGAAAAGCCTAGAATTTTTTATATAACTCATATTTTCTAGATATTACATCACATAGCTTGCCATACAAAAATCTTTCTGACACATTTTCATTTTTAATGAAAGGCCCCAAAATTCAGAGCATAATGATTTCTTAGAAACTGAACCCAATCTTGGTAAAAAATACGTTCTTGCTAGTAACAAAAGCTGTTACTGTTTAAGTTCCTGTTGAGCGGTTAGTTGGTACGCTTCGCTGAATGTTGTCAAAAAGGCTTTCCTCATGATTGACAGCCCGGCAGGAATGTGAATGGAGATTTTAATTGCGTATCATGTGTGCATATCAGAGTGAGTGAATTCATGACTCCGCTTAGCTCCATATCTCTGCAGGTCAGCCGTGCCAAAAAAATGCTCTTTTATGTGCAATTTTTCCAAAAAGAGAAAGGTGTGTGTGTACTGAAGTCATTTGTTACTCATTTCTGAAGTGAAACACTTGTGTTCCCTTAGCCTTGGAGTTTGAAAGTGGAACAAAAATCCATTTTGAGATTTTTTTTCTTTTACTCTTTGCACTTATACTTGGATGATGTAAATTCTTTTCAGTTACAAGTTGAGAAAAGTCTGCCAGAACATATTTTTTTATGGCACTTGTTATATGAAGTGTGTTTATCTTTCTTTTTCTTTTTTTCCCTAAAGAGTACTTTGAAAAGAAAGAAAAAAAAATGTAAGCCAGTGGAAAAATTGACTGGGGTCAATTGCCTTTCTAGAACTTGCAATCTTTAGAAAAGGTCTTGGGGTGGGTGGGTGGAGAAAAAGGATGTATTTCTGAGATGTGGGAGGTTTTTAAATTTGTATCTGAATTTTGGTTAAAAACTGTATCTGAATTTTGGTTAAAAATAAAATGCTTATTGTAAAATGACATAAATAAACAGATGAATGTTCATTTCTTGGAAAAATTACTCCTGAAAACTTAAAGGTCAAAGATTAATTTCTGCTATCACTTCTTTGCCAAGAGGCAGTGATGGTCATATACCATTTATCTTATTGAGATGTCGAGACCCAACACATGTCAGATTTTCAAGGCGGGGTAAAACTTACTTTGTAAGGTTAACTTTGGCTACAATAATCTCAGACTGCTTAAGAACCTATTAATGTAAAAGCAAAAACACCCACCAAAACCTTGTTAAGGAGTATGCTATAATTTTTCATTTGATGTGATGTGAAAATTTGGCACTTGGGTTGTAAATTTAGAATATAGCTACTTTTCTATGTCATTTTAAATAGGTGAGAAAAAGATTAGTGCGAAGGTCATTTTAAATATAACCAGAGTAATAAGTGGGGTGATGTTGAAAAGATGGTGACTTTATAGCCTTAGGATATCCCACAGGACTTAACTTTGTTCTGGGCTCTAATATGTTATCTCAACACATTTTAGAACGTCTCAAATTGCAGGCTGATGATTCAGCCCTTAATACAGTATGTGGTTCAGGGTGATTGCTATCTGAAGGCACTACTGTACCTTTAAAACGCTCAATAAGAAAAATCTATTTTATTCCAAAAATTTAGCTTTATGTATGAGGTGACATTTTTCTAATGTTATGGAAGACTATTTTGTACTTTATACTGAGAGCTCAGGCAAGGAAAAATCTATTTACAAAATGAAAAAAAGTGCTCAGCTGAATGCATTTCACTTTTAAAGATGGTATTCTGGTAATGAACTTCATCAAGCAGAGAACATTTCAGTAAAAGTATTAAAGGAGTTCCTATTTCGGTTGCCTCACTTAAGGCTGTGTCACTGTTTCCATTATAACTTCTTATTTTCAGGTAGCTCTAATGCAGTCCCCATACAAATATTTGCACAGGGATGCAATGAGAATATTTTAACTTAAGAAGTAGAGTTTTTTTTTTATATTTGGAATGCACTTCTAAGGAAGCTTTGGGCTTTTCAGTTCATTTTTAGATATTGATAAGAATTTACTGAACACTATTTGCAAAGCCCTATGCTGAGTATTGAGGGGGCGGAGCAGGGAGAGGCACAGGGATGAGTAAAGTGTGGACCCTGCTTCCTCCACATGGTTAATCAAGAGAGGAATACAACCATCACACAGCTGTAGTGCATTTGATGCAATAGGAAGTCTGTGGTCAAAGTACTATGGGAAACGGAAGGAGAAGTAATGAGGTGGGAAAATCCAAGTCAGTTTCCTGGAGGAAATGGCATGTCACTTCACCTTAAAATTTGGGCAGTGGGGAGGGGGAGAATCAGTCCTATTTTTTGAATTACTTTTTAGATTTCTTACCTCTTTTCAGAATCACTCGCAACAACTTCAAGTAAGAAGCAACACAAAGAGTAAGACTAATAATAGTAGTATTAATGTATAATGTTATAGCTAGGAAACCGAGGCACATATATCTTAGCTTAGGTCTTATCACTCTAATTAAACATTAGGTTTGGCTCTTGCTTTTTCACAGTCAAAGCAAAAATGGAAACACATTGAGTGACAGAGTTATGGTATCTGAGAGACATATACGTACTAATTTTTCATGAGAAAATGTTTTTCATTTCCTAGTGAAAGACATAAAAGGAAATAGATGAAGGTGAGGTCTCGTGGGCTATCTGAGACGTAATCTGATGTGGTGCCTGAAGTACCTGGCGTGAGAAACAAGACATAATGAAGGAGGAGGGGCTCACTGGAATAAGAAATCAGGAGGGCACCAGGATAGCTCAGAAACAAGGGGAATGCAAACATCGGGCCTGGGAGTTAGGAAGGTAACTACCATTACAGAGAATGGGTTGGAAGAAGTTGGGGTGGACTTCACATTGCTTATTGTAGTGAGCTCATGTTCTGCTCTAATAAGAATGTATCAGAGAACGTACCTGGGGGAATTCCATGAAAAAGTGAACGATGGGGTATTTATTTTTCAATAACTTTTCAAATTATAGATGAATAAGCTCGTAGAGGTTTTATGGTTCAACCTAAAGGTTGAGCTATATTAAAATCTCACTTTTTAAAGCACACAAGAGTGTTGTCTACCTGAAAATTCTTTTTTTAATTGATAAGCCCAGTCGTTAGCACTGAATATTAATGCTTTGTGTATAGTCTTAGAAGTACATCTGCTGAGTTAACTTCCAAAGTTATTAGTAATTGCTTTCCTGAAATTCCTTGTTCAGTGATAAATACGCATACTAGCATTAGTAAATTTGGGAAATATATTAAAGTGTGCAAACAAACATTCAGAAGTGTCTGTTTTGGAAGTATCTCACGATCTTCAAGTATCCTCATAAAATAAGGCAACACAGTCCTCAAATTTTTCTACAAAAGAGCCTTAATGAATTTATCCCACCAGGGGCTAGAGGAGTACCTCTGCAATCTACTTAGGTCCAGAAGGCTGCTACTGCACCTTTGAGAAATATGTGGATTTTGAGGTTCCCTGGTGATGTAGTGGCTGGGCTTCGGCGTGCTCAATGCCACGGCCTGGGTTCGACTCCTAGCCAGGGAACCACCAAAAAAAAAAAAAAAAAAAGAAAGAAATGTGTGGATTTTAGATTATGTTTCATAGCACATCCATGTTTGTTTTAATATAAATTTGACACTTTAAATCACTTACAATTACGGCAACTCTATGTTCTAGGAAGACAGTTCATGAATTCTAGAGTTCTACTGCCTTGGCATATTACTTTGCTCTTAGACGTATGAGTTTGAGAAACATGAAATAACATAACAGTCTTTTGTCTTTATTAGGAAGTAGATTGGAGACTTGCACAAGTTTATTTTGTTAGGCCATCTTTTCCACAGAGAATGAAACATTTTGTTCATTCTTATTCTTTCCCCAACTTTCACTAATTCCATATTTTTATAAGAAATCTTAATAAAATATTTGATCTTAGTCTAAAGTGGAAGACTCAGTAGCTAAGGCTCAATAACTCCTGGTGCCATGGGTATAGTGACATCAGCTGCAAGAGAGAATGGTGACAAGGGAGCAAGTGAAATATCCAATGTGTAGGTGAGGGAGCAACACCTCGTAGTCACTGGCACACCTGAGGCAGCTCCGTGATGGAAGAAGGTAGTCAAGAGTGGTATGATATGAGTGAGCATTAGCATATAACCTAACCTGAAAAGGATTTGGAAAATCCAAGGAAAGGAAAGGAAAGGATCCTGAAGAATTTGAATAGGGTGATGGTTTTGAAGGTGGGGGCAGGTATAGGGCAGAGCAAGACCTATCACCTGACAATGGCTCTGGCATAGCTTCCTCCCTTCCTCCTCCCTCCCTGCCCTCCTTCCACCACAGCAGATGTTACTTGTAAGATGATTGACGTTATGGTCAATATGCCTTCCAACTTGTTTGCGTAGGTGACCTTTTCCTAGCCCTCTCCTCCCTTCATCCTCACCTGCCCACAGTGGGCTTCTGTTCTGGGTGGCCATTTTCTCCTACTGCCCCATCCTCATTAGCATACACATCTGTGGACTGAACCGTGTCAGAAAGACAGTAGTTCTGGTCGTGCAGGACGGGATGGGTAAATTCTAGGGGTGTGTGTGCAAGATTTCCTAACAAATGACCCTCTACCCAATGTCCACAGCACACCATTAAGTCAGGGTTGGTTTGTCTTTTTTTTATTTCATTTAAGCCTTAACCTTTTCTTTTCTTTTCTTTTCTTTTTTGAAATGAATTCTTTGTAAAACAGACTTGTCTAAATAATGGATATTCCCTTCAATGACAAAAAATGTATGTTTTCTTCTAGAAACTCTTTTTAGGCAGATGAACATTTTAGATTTTTCCTTTACCCGAATCAAGGACCTTTCCCATGTATAACATCTTTTGAAATTTCACCTGAAATAGCAGGCCGTGAGAATGAACCATATTTTGCTGTATATAATGCACTCTTCTGTATAATACTCACCCACATTTTTGGCCCAAACTTTCAGGGGAAAAAACTCTTTCATTTTAATTTTTTAAATTATTGATTTCTAGAATTTCACTCTTAATCATAAGCATAAATAAAAGAATTAAAAATATTAATATAGATATAGAATTAGTACTACTCATGTATAATACATATCCTTATTTTTCCCTCACAAATTTGGGCAAGAAAGTGTGCATTATATTATACACGGCAAAATATAGTATACATCTGAAGTTTACACATGAGTATGATTATTCACAAGGTCCCATAAAAATGGAACAAAAATTAATGAAAAAGAGAAGCAGATTCCTTATATTTGATTCCATAGCCTATTTCCCCTTGGGTTTTAGAGTCTATGACACAAGGTTGTTATAGATCCCACTTCCAAAAGTGTAATATTTGCAAATATTGGTTAATTTAGTCATGAAATATTTTCTGAACAGTTACTATGCACCAGAAACTGTGCTAAGTGGTAGGGATAGAAAGAGGGAAAAAAAATGTGTACACTTACAGAGGTATAATAATAACCTTCGATATGATATAAATAATCCTATTAATAGAAGATGGGTGAACTGAGGCTCAAACTTGAATGTTTTACCTAAACACTATTAATATTAAGCTTTGAATATCCCTGTGTTCTTTCATGCGTTTACCTGCTCTACTCCTTTTTCTTTTTTTTAGTCAGAACGATATGACTGAGGGTAGAAGAACATTCCTTGCCCTTTCTCAGGTCTTGCTATAAGAGCAACTGATAGCCTCTGGGATACACTAACTTGGTAACTTAAGCTAATAATGATTGTTTATGAAGTAGCCACAGGAATGGATTTTTAAAAATTGAAATTCTAATCATACAAACATTTGAACCTTTGAAAATTTGAACTAAGTTTCATTTAAAAATAAAGAATATGGTTTATGCTCAAATTTTTTAAAAATATTTTAATGGGCTAAACTCAAGTACCATGTTTATATTTGAAGTTGTTCATAAGTTCAGAATATTTTTAAATAATACAAATTTTAATGTTTCTTTTGTTCCAGTTCATCATAATGGATTTCAAAAGGTAAACATCAGTGTGAGTTTAAAAATTGTTTTTCTGAGAAATACTGCATATTATGGGACACAGTCATTGTAGAAATTGCTTACAGAATAATTCTGTGAATCTTTTTTTCTTACCATCTCATTCCTTACCCTAATATGGTATGGAACCAGACTGCAATTACACTTTCACAATTACTTTATTATATGGGTTGAAATATACTCCTGAATCTCTTATTACCTTTTCCATACACCATTTACACAGACCTGCTGATGGCTGTCAGCGGTGCTTCCTCGGGACAATCAGCCATTCTTAGCGGGTTATGTTTAAATTCAGAACACCACAAATAGAAAGCACCTCTCTCTCCTCGCTGATGAATTTTTAATGTTCAAGCATTTATAATAATTCAAAGGACTTCATTATAACAGTTTGTGGAATTAGGCATGTGTGTTCTAGGATGTCAGATATTTATTTGTGATCTTTGTCAAAGAGAAAGAAAATGAAAACAACACGGTATTAATAGTGTGTGTGTGTGTCTGTAGCAACCTGAGCATTATGTCACCCAATGTGAGCTCCTTTTCCCTGAAAAAGGTTGTTTAAGATTTTCTACTTCAAATAATTCATTCAAAAGCTCTTTTTTCCATAATTGCATTTTATGGGTAAAAAAGACACAACTCCCTCCACTCCATGTCTTTAAATGGAAACTGGAATGCCATATATTAAAATATGGAGTATATTTACATTTAACAACAAAATCAAGAAACCTTTCTTTTATATTACATAGAGAAATAGTCTCCTCTAAAAAAAAAAAAAGCCAGTTCTGAGGGTCTTTGAGAGTCTTCCAAAAAGGGATTTGGTTGACTCTGAGAGCCATCTGGTATAGTCTGTTACCCTCTTTAATGAATTTTTTTCTTTACCATTTTATTTCATTCCTAAACCTACTTACATTAGAACAACTACATATTAGGCCATCTCATAAAGTTTTGACAGTTAAAATATATATAATAGAAACTAGTTAAAATATAATCACCTTGTGTGTTTCCTGCTGTCAACTGCCAACATAGAGTGATTTCTTCCCCCATTTAAAAAATTAGACAGATTGAGCCAAATGCTAATATCCTACAGGTATGTGTATTCATGTAAGTCTGTAATGTCAAATGTCAGAATATTCAGACAATTCACTGCATACCTCAATTTTATTCAGTGCTTAAATTTATCAGTATACTTTTTGAAACAAAATAATTGTTAATTAGTACTAAACAATTTGGCATCCGTCTTCCAGGTAACCTCTTACAATTGTTTTGATTATTTGTAATGACAATGAAATTGACGCATTAATTGGTCATTTTTGTAACTTACTGTGTTAGCAAGAAGATGGAGATGGGATTCAAGGATTTAGATGCTAATTATGGAGCTAACCACAAGATATGGGCCAAGTTATATACTTCTCGTCTTTTCTCTAAAACAAGGAGTTGGATCACCTCTAAAATTCTTCTCTGAGCAAAGATTCAGGGGTATCCATTGATTTTTTAAATACTAAATTGCATAATATCAAGAGATTCTGAGGATAAAAGCAACCAGAGTTATTACAGACAGCAAATTTAAAAATCTAATTTATTACATATCTCTAGGATCCACCTAACCCAATCAGTTTAATGACAAAAAGCATAGCACACTAGGTTTCCAAAGAGCAAAACTTAGAGCAGACATTGAGCACGATTATAACCAGTCCCATCTTAACATCTTAATAGAAAATGCCACTTTTTAAAATTGAGGTATACCGGAATATTTTGGCTGAATGGCAACTTGAATTTATAAAAGTGTCAAATGATAAAATGTTTGTTTCTCCAGTGTTTCAATGTACAGTTGACCTTTGAACAACGTGGGAGTTAGGGGTACTGATTCGGGCACAATAAAAAATCTCCATATAACTTTTGACTCCTCAAAAACTTAACAACTAATAGCCTACCTACTATTAACTTGAAACCTTTCCAATAATGTAACAGTCAATTAACACATCTATTGTATGTTATACAAATCTGACAATCAAGTTTGTGAACTCATACTTCATTGCTGAATATCACTATGGTCACCTTTGAAGCCCTCTCCTTGGGAAGCTATGCACTGATGTCAGTGACCTATTCCACTCTTCAAAGCAATTTTGGAACTCTTTTTCTACAATGGCCATCAGAGCTCTCATTGTATTGCACTTGATTTCCTGAATGTCATCAAAATGTCTTCCTTTCAATATTTCCTGTATCTTTGGGCAAAGAAAAGTCATTGGGGACCAGATCAGATGAGTAGGGAGGGTGTTCCAATTCAATTATTTGTTTACTGGCTAAAAACTCCCTCACATACGGTGCCACGTGAGCTGGTGCATTGTCATGATGCAAGAGCCATGAGTTGTTGGTGAAAAGTTCAGGCTGTTTCTTTTCTAACTTTTTTACGCAGCCTTTTCAGCACTTGCAAATAGCAAACTTGGATGACTGTTTGTCCAGTTGGTACAAATTCATAATGAACGATCCCTCTGATACCAAAAAAGTTTAGCAACATCATTGAGATTTGATTTAGACCGACAGAACTTTTTTGGTCCTGGAGAATTGGCTGACTTCCATTGTGCACTTGGATGCTTTGTTTCAGGGTCATATTGGTACGCCCATGTTTCTTCACCAGTGATAACATGGCCCAAAACATCGTCTTGCCTCTCCAGAAGGTCTTGGCAGACTTCGACTCTCCTTTGCTTTTGTTCATCAGTGAGCTCCTTCAGAACTATTTTTGCACACACCTTTCTCATGCCAAGATTTTCAGTTAAGATTTTCCTCACTGTTTCTCTATCAATCTTTACGTGGTCTGGTATGCTTCTCACAATCATCCGATGATTTTAACGCACAGTTCCATGAAGTTTTGCAATGTTTTCATCAGTTCTGCTCATTACTGGCTGCCCTGACCTCTCTTCATCAGTGATGCATTCTCTCCCCTCGGAAAAACATTTAATCCTTTTTTACACTGCCATTTTATTCATGGCATTATCCCCATAAACTTGGACTCACATGTCCCTGATTTCACTTCCACTCTTGCCAAGTTTAATAAGAAATTTAATGTTTGTTCATTGCTCTAATTCAAGCTCTGATATTCTCTTGACGGCACACAAAAACATGCAACAACAATAATGAACACCACTCAGCAAGACACTGCCACACATCAACACAAACACAGCTGTGAGACACAGATATAACAAGGTTATGACACCTTACTGAATTGTTTGTACAGTGCTGCCAATGTAAGCATATGGTGGTAAGTTCATTCTCAGGCCTCGTATATGTTAATGTAATTTTTACAATAAAGTAAGCTAGAGAAAAGAAAATGTTATTAAGAAAATTGTAAGGAAGAGAAGATACATTTACAATACTGTGTGTATTTACTGAAAAAAAAAAATCCATGTATACGTGGATCCACACAGTTCAAACCTGTGTTGTTCATGGATCCACTGTACTAGTAGAGCAAGTTATGGATCATAAATAAGGAAAGGAGTTGCCAAATCAGAAGTCAATCAAAATGGGCAACCGAGGTCCCAGGGAGTTGAACAGAACTCAGGGATTTAGCTTAGCCTGAAGGAGTGAGCAGAGATCCATACCCAAGCGTTTTGATGAACTAAAGCAGTTTCCTGCCCCATACAAAGGTTTATTATTGTCATGGTTAGGATTCTTACATTTCTGTAATGAATTCTAGCATGAAAAGCTCTATTGTAACTGAAGAGTGTATAGGCTTTCAAAATGGACCTGCCTTCTATCAGTGTACTCCAGGCCTGGGCAGACTTGTTCAGGGCAAGGGCTACTTCTCCCAGTGCAGTCCACTAGCTGTTTATTTTATTAATCAGGCAGTCATCCTCAAATTGCTTGGTGGTCCACTGGTGGACCGCTGTTGCCATCCTGCCCAGTTCTGGTCTACTCTACCTTTTACAAATACATTATCAGCAGGGTACAAGGAGGCCAAGTTTCTGACTCCAAGAAGTTTGCAGTTTGGAGGAAAAAAGAGTTTATACTTGAAAAATAAAACATTTAGAGAGAATAGCATGAAAGAGAAAATATAGTTTTAGCATTAGATTGTCAGTCAATCACTCTTAACCTTTTGGGTTCACATGTACAAGCAAATACTGTAGAATTTCTGACACTGTACTTGAAGGAATTAGTAGGTCAATGCCTTAAAAAGAAAGTATCAAAAAATTCAAAAAGGAATTTCCCACATCCTCTATACCACTGCACCTGGCTGTGGGCACTCTCTCAGGTACCCATAAAATATATGTTGGGGTGTTCCAGTGGCTGCCCTTTTTCTTTGGCTCGTAGTTAGTTGCTCCTCCACCCTCTAATTTAGCTACATTTGTACTAGCTGCTTCATGAGACCAGTTTTCATCCAGTAACAAATTTACCTCAGTTAAAGCAAAGAGAAATTTTACACTTTGATCAAAATTTAGATGCCCACCATGAAGAAACTGACTAACTGGTTTGCCAACCATTAGTTGAAGTGGTACCAAAGATGATAACCTTTATAAGGCATATAGAAGCAAAATATTAAAATCATATGTTCATGAAATGTTTATATATTTTAAAACTTTTAATTAGCTATTTTCAATTTCTCAAGAAAGCACTGGAGTCTTTCTATACTAGCCCATCCAGCTAGGTCAAGGTCACATCAGAAATTGAGTGCAGTCTAGAGTTATTTGGATTGTCTACATGGGCTTTTCTAGCAACTCTGGTGTAGAATGGATCCCAGTAAGAGCATCCTAGGCACAAAGTTCCATAAAGCCATCAGAAAACCTTCTAGGCAAGTGTCTTTTCTTCTGTATACCTTATTTTTCTTATCTGCAAAGTGTAAACAATTATACTATTTCCTTTATAGTGTTTATGGTGAGGACTAAATGATAGAGACTACATAAACCACCACCCAGCCTGCCTGGACCAGAGTGTTCAGTAAACATTAGCTGTTGTTGCTGCTGCTACTGCTGATAAGCCCACTTGGGCTGCACATACATGGCCAGAAGACCTTGTACTGTCTGTAGACTCCAACACTTCTGGAACTCATTAGCTAAATTTCTTTGGCATCACACCAGTGCCATCACAAACCTGTTAAAGTTATCATCTTGGTTCTATGGTCAGAACCACCCCAAAGATGTTACAGCCTTACAGACACCTGATCTGAAGGTGCCAGCAGGCCTCCTGAGCCTCAGGTGCTCCCTGACGTGTAACGCTGGGCACCTTTCATCATGGTCGAGTCCCAAAACAAAAGCTGGTGCATCGGCTACAGTTGGCCTCTCACAGTAAATCGTGTATCTCATCTGGGATAACCCTCCAGCCTCATTCCCTTAATACACTTGCTTAGATTAATTTTTCACATTAGTAGATTGACACCTTAGGCCCCAAGAGAAGTCAGACAAAAAAGATGTCTTTCTCTAGACTTATGCACAGCACGCACCACTGAGACACAGGATAGAAGAGGAGGCCACTCAAGGAAAGAAATGATGACGGGCCACCAGCAACACCTGGTTCTTAGCTTTGCTTGCCCTGTGGTTGCAAAGTCAACAGAAAGTCTTTCCTCTGGTGAAGTTCTGTCCTTCTGATAATCTTTTTATTTTCTCTACAATTACCAGAAATTAAATTATGACCATTGTTTATGAAGCAGGTGCCAAATTATCTTTGCTGTGGAGTTCTGGGTGGAGTTTTAATCCTTTAACTAAAATATGGGTGCATCGTTTGTGTCCGTGGCAGAGTTTGAAGAACTCTTAAGATGTCACAGGGCACTCTGGATTTCACTGAACACTGTTTCACTCCTATACATTCCATGAAAGGTGAGGGGAACTCACCTCTAAATGGAAGGTATGTACCCTCTGGATTTGAAATGACTTTTAGCTTTGGTGTGAAGTTAGTAAAAAGTGAATTCACAAAGTGCAAAGAAATTAAGATGGGTTAGTAATTAACTGCATATTAGCAATTGAACAAAAGCTCTTCAAACCACTAATATTAGGCATGCTAATGGGTGGTAGAAAATTAAACTAATTAAAGTAATTTTTAAAACCTGTTAGTCCATTTCACCAGGTGATAGTAAGAGTGGAAAGAGACATTACTATTCAATTTACACTTTTATAGTAATTAATGATGAGATTATCCTTTAATTGGTATTGCCCCTTATGGTTTTCAAGAAGTTTATGCATACATTTGAAAAGTATAACAACACTTGGGGGTGGGAGGAGTGGGATAGAAATATTCTCCACATATCTGTCCTACAATCTATCAGTTCTGCTGAATTCTGGAGGCAAAGTGATAATCAGCATGCTTGCCTAAACATTCAAATTATTGGCTCAGTTAGAACACCCAGGGAAATGTTCATTTATGTCACCCTATAGAAATCTTGTTTTTAAGGAATGAGCAAGAATCTGTCTCTCCTTTGTTATTTTTAATATGACTTTGCTTGTAGGATATTTTTAAGAGATTAAATGTACGTGAAGTCAACATTGACAATACAGGAAAGTTTCTTGAAGTGATTATGAGAAATCATATGTATAATTTTTTTTAATGTGCTAGAATATGGGCAAAACATATTTCTAAAATTTCTATGGAAAGCCAAAAAATGACTTTTAGAGCAAATGTTTTCTTTATGTACATAACTGCAAGGTCAAATCCTGTCTTAAAATGAGTAACCTCAATTACTTAATTCAACAAAAATTAACAAAACCACAGAAAAGTCAGTAATAATCAGACATAATTCCTGCCGTCGGGGGTTTAGAACATTATGGCCTGTATAAGACATTTGTGGTCTGACGATATAAGTTGGTGATGGTACTATAAAAGAAATGCAGGTAATAGTAAAATTTGAATAATAGTATCTAAATATTAGAAAAAGAAATTATCATCTAGCCTTCCCCTGTACCATTACATTGGGATGCAGTGTAGCAGTAGGCTTTTCTGTGCTACTATCAAATATAGTGACATTGATAAGACAAAAAGTCTCTTTGAATGTCCTTTCTGTAGAAACCAGGAGGAAAGGTGACTAAAAACGTGTCTTCCTTATAGAGTTGTCGGTGAAAATGTATGCCTCCTTGGGGATTTAGGTAACTTTGAAGAGCACAGAGCATTCTTCAGAAATGTCACACCTGTTAGATGTACAATCTGTGTAGTCACTTCCTGATTTTGCTGCTTCAGAAAGCCTTCTTCACTGTGATGCATGCCCATTATTGGTTTGTCTTTCTTAAAAAATTCTAATTACAAAGTCTTTCAAACCCGTTTATTACTATCACTTAATCATAATAATTAAAATTTTCATTATTATTATAAAACTTTCAAACCCAATAATTATGTAATAATTATAATACTTACTATTATTTATTACATTTCAAATTTTACAGAAGTAAATAAAAAACCCAAACCCCATTTTCCCTTGTGATTCCACCTTCAGAATTAACCTTTGCTAATAGTTTAGTGTCTATCTTTCCATGGTTTTGAGTATTTTTTTATTTAAGCATACATTTTACGTGATTAAAGATACATTTACTATATTCAGTATTACAGAATCTGTAAGACATGTAATTTTTAACCATATTGGAATCATGCTGTTGTATTGCTTTGTTTTGCTTATCATAATTTTTAGTTAGTAATAATTTATCACTATTTTGATATTTTGATGTTGTAAGTGAATATTTGTCTCCTTTCATGTGACAGGCTGATTAGTAAATGCAAATGATGTGACATTCTCTGCAGAAAGCTTTCTCGTTGGCACTTGCCAACAGACCAGTAAAAGTTGATCAAGTCTATAATTGATTCCTCCTGAGTTACTTTAAAAAGGTTGAATTATTACAGCAAAAAATTAAGATTTGAAGCTAAGACACTCAAGTTACCAAATAACTCTACTATTTAATTAAAAACTGTTGGTATAGAAGCAAGAATGTATTTTTAAGCAAACACATCTTGCAAGTGAAACTGAGGAGAAATGATGATAACTTACAAGAGAAAGAAAAGACTTCATGTTCATTTTCTAAACAGGTATTACAGAGGTGTAGAGATAGCTATAAATATTTAATTATTTTGCCAGGCTTAAAGGATATATTTACTGAAGTAACAACATTCCATGTATTGGCTCAAAAGCCTTTTTAGCAAATGAATATTTGAAATAGAAGTAATGTACTCAGCACTTAAGGTATGTCTAGATATAACAAAGTACATAATCATCATTCAATGGGTGTTAACTGAACACTTACCACCTTGTTTGATTCTGTTGGGAATTAAAATAAGAATCAGACACAGTTTGTTCAAGGACTTTAAGTTCTGTAAATGGTTTCACCTACATTATTTCTTAGCAACTATGATGGAGAGTGGACTATTATAGAGAGATGAAGCTCAGGCATAGTAACTAGCAGCCTGTATGTGATAAAACCAGAATCAGAAGGCAGATGTCACCTCAGAGCCTACATAGCAAGGACAGAAGTTTCCATTGCAGACGTTCTACTGTGACCCACCCTTGCCCTTGGAGAAAGTGCTAATAGATCTGAATTTTCTTGCTCACCTCAGATTCCACTTCTAGATGCTCATTCATTCTTCTATCCAACTCATTACATGTTTGCCAGCCCTATCCAATGCTCCTTCTACTACACCTTGTTGCTTCTCAAAAACACAAAATTTATATCAGTGTAACAAGCATTTCTAATACACTGTTCTAGGCATGAAGAATTAAAGATAAATAGGATATGGTCACTGTCTAGAAAAGCTAATAGAACAGAGAGGCACATAAATAGATAGTTACAATAGCTTGTAGACTGTGTTGGTGCAGAATAATGCACAGGTGGAGCAAAGGGAGGCCCTAATCCAGCCTGTACTTCAAAGAAGACTTCCTGGAGGAAATGCTAGGAATTGAAAAATCAGTGAGAACTAGCCAGGTGAAAGACAGGAAGGGACCAGCATAAGCCAGCATGTGGGTGAATCTTCCTGAGCCTTTGGGGAGCTGCTTGCAGACTGGTTTTGCTAGAACAAATGTGATGGGAGCTAGGGTTAGACTCTGGCCCCGTGAGTTATATTAAAGAGCTTGACATTTACTTGTTGATGTTTATAAGAAGCAATTTAAAGGTTTTATTGAAGAAGTGACCTATCAGATATAGATTTTAGAGTGATTACTCTGGCTTCATTGTAATGAATGGATTTTTAGAGACAGGGTTGTAAACAGCAATACCACTTAGGAATCCATCAGACTGATATTAATAATTGTTTTCGAACTTTTTAAAATAGCAGCAAAAGCTTAAAAAAACACATATCTTAGTTAATAAATACAGGAGATAGAAAAAGAGGAGTCATAGGGCTTGTTTGAAAAACATTGATCTTGATGAAGATGAAGGGAGAATGAAGTGGCAGTATTGATCTAGCATGGCAGAGATCAATGGAAAGATTTGTGATGTATACAGGAGGGGAAATCAGATGTGGATGACTGGTTGGATGCCAGTCACTGAGAAAGAAAATCATTTTCAACATGATAATAATATTGATTGATACCATGTATCTGGCATGTATGAAGCCTGTGCTGAGTACTCTACGTGAATTATGTAGTTCTTATAACAACCCTCTAAGAGAGATGCAATCGTTAACCCCAATTTATAGATGAGGAAACTAAAACCCAGATCTGTCTGTGTGTATTATCTAGGAAGAGCATATCGAAAATGAAGAATAATAGCTCAACAATGAAATCATTGGGCAGCCCAAGTTTTAAGTGATGAACAGAGGAAGAGATTGCCAAAAAGAAAGAAGGAAGAACTATCAGAGAACCAGGATAGAGCAGTGTCATGGGAGCCAAGAGAACAGACAGTTCTAGAGAGTGTGTCATCAATGGTGAATATAAATAAGATAAAGACTGAGAAAGGGCCACAGAGTTTTCTAATATGGACATCATCAGCAACTTGATGAAAATAGTCTTAATAGAGTTCTGAGTCTCAAAGTTAGATAAAGGTGGACCGTGGAATGAGAAGAATTGAAGCTATCCAGGCCTGCAGTATGGAGGGCTCTCCAATACATTAACCTGAGAAGATAAGGGAAGAGGGGTGTAGTCAGAGGAGTCAGAGAGCCAGAGTTGTTCTTTTTGGATAGGAGAGACTTGAGTGTATAGTCATGTGCCTCTTCATGGCCCATTTTGGAAATGTGATGTTAGGCGATTTTGGTGTTATGGGATGATGGTACTACCAAAAACTCTTAGATCTAGGCACGACTTAAAAAATTATAGAACAGTTAGTATGCTGATAATAATTTCACTCCAGTTACCTACAGCAAAATCTTCCAGACTATTTACTGGGACAGTGAGTGTCTTAAGAAATTTTCAATAGATCCTCCTGAGAGCAAAGTTTTCTTAGGTCAAAAAATTAAAACATGGCAAACATTCTCCTTTTTTGATACTGTACATTTGAGCTTAGAAAAGGCTCTAAGAAGTCCTGCTGGATTTTCATTTGTTTGACTTTGTATAACCCAATAGAACACACTTGGGAAAAAATGAATTTACATTTGGCCATCATGCACTGAAAACACCTGACCATGTCAATGGCCAGCGAATTCCACTGGTGAGGACTTCAGTTTGATGAGCTGTCTCTAGAAAATGCTGGTCATAAAGCCTTAAGGACCCAGATTTGATGGCAGTGTTTGCCCACCAAATTTAGGGTTAATGCTTTGTAGTTAAGTAAGGCTGGTCTTGTTTCCCAGAGGCTCTTACAGGCCACCAAGGAGTGAATGGAATTCCATGATCATCACTGAATCTGAGAAGTCACTTCCAATAGGCACTACTATTAAACAGGGGCTACTTGAGGGACTTGCAATAACTCTAATTAAAGGTACCCCCAGATTATTGAAAAGCTGAAAGTGGTCGTTATGATGCTCCCACATATGACCGAAGGCATGACCCTAAAGTGAGAAACTACACACCAGGAAGTGACAGAAATATAATGGCAGTATCATACAACCCTAGTTCCATGTACTATGTCTTGAGTGTGTTTGCTATGTCTGCTGTCAGCATTAGGCTCTCATAGGAGGCTTCTTGCAAAGGGAGTTCAAAGAGGTTAAGTTTTATTAAGATCTCGATTTCCAATTTGTCATGGAATACTATTGTAAGTTCTTTTTAGGTCAATACTTATTTTATCTTAAATAAACTTGGGTACTGACACATTGCAGTCCTTTTAAGTTTAAGTATTTCATTTCACTAACTATTAATGCTAAAATCAGTATTATTTTTAGTTAATAGGAGGCTATTAGTGTGACCTGTAACTTGTGGATAATAAGTACCTGCTAAAAACTGTAGTCATGTCACTGTGCAAGGGTACCCAAATGTCACCCGTTTGTTTTGATTTGCAAGCGGTGATGCATGTCTGTGAATGAATGCTCCAGCTTTTCTTACACCACGGCTACCTCATTTGCCAAATATGGGAATGATCCTTTGTTCATGTTAATTGAAAATGACATCCTTATTCATCATATGCAATTTTTTTAGTCATTAAAATTCTATCCAAAGCCTATCCAACCGAGGGGAACGGCTGAGTAATACCCGGGGCTTGTTAATCTATTGTGTTCAGCCTTCTCTTTTATCCTCCTGACACAAACAGAAACAGGAACTCTGATGTCCAAACTTTGCCTTTGATTTTGCACCCAAAATGTAATGTTAGAGCAATTATACTCGTGATCTAGAAACATTTTGGGCCTAACTTACCCAGAAAATGTGTAGAGACTTGACAATTCAAAGACAGACTGTATTCTTGTTGGAACTATAAATTTTATGATAAATTTTCCTTTATGTGGTTACCTACCTCTGCCCAAATATACAATCAAGCCACTATCTAGTGCAATTGACTAAGATAGTGAGCTGAAATGAACTTTTGAAAGTAAAAAAATACCCTTAGAAATAAGTCTGAGTCTAAATTATACTACTAATCACCTCCTGAATTAAGATACAGCCATAGGCTGTATCAGTTTAATGTCTTACTCTTTCCTTGTGACCTTCTGAAAAGTAGTAAAAAACACATTAAAATAATTTATATTACATGTCAAAAATGTGTTTTATTTTTTTTATAATAAAGGTTTTCATCCCTTTGATGAAATTTATGTTTATATTTGACACTTTCTTGAGGTACATAAATTCTCATGACAGTGAAAGTCCACATACTCACAGTACCCAGGGCCAGGTTGAGTTGAATTTGGACACATGACATAAATAAAAGTGGTTTTATGTTTCACCTTCATCTGGTAGGTGAGCACTCCACCTTTTCTTGTGAAACATAATCGGTTGTGACATGGCAAAATTAGATCCTGGCTATTTATTATCTTCTGAAATCAAACCCCATAACTGGGAAAGCATGTGGTAGGTCTGCTGGGGCAGCTTGCATGCAGAGAGGGAAGGGGGGCTTCTCAGTTTTATAAGCTCAAGGTGATTTTCTCCAACATCTCCAGCATTTTAATTAATTACCCCGAAAGATTGAGTAAATTATTATTTGAATACTTTATGGCATCACATGTTAACATTTCAAGGACAAAGTGCTGTACTTTGGTTTTCAACAATACCTCATCTGTCAGAATGTATCTTTGAAATTTATGTATTGCTGCAGAGTAAAGGGGGGACAGACCCGGAGTTCTGTGAATTATTAGGAGACACCAGAGTCAAATGTGATCTACCCACAACAAAAGAAGTATTTATCGATATCTGATTTCCAGTTAGAAATGAACAGAATTAACAGTGAAATGGATTAGCTGCATTTTCTCAGAACATGTTAAGTAAAATTGGCTCTCTTTGATGAAGTTCTTCTGATTTTTAAATATTTTTAACCCTTGGCCAAGATAAAAGGCTAAGCAAATGCCTTCAAATCAAAACAAAGTGAATTTCATGAAAATGGTTTTGGACAGGACAGCTTCACCCTGGGTGCCATGCCTCACAAAGTTTGTTGTAAGAGTTTTGCTCTTATGTTCATGCTTATAGAGAAAAGGTATTTCAGTTTGGATATCTATCTATCTATATCTATCTATCTATATATCTATATCAATATATATCTATATCTCTATATCTCTACATCTATATATATCTCTATATATCTATCTATATATATATCTCTCTATATATAGATAGATATATAGAGAGATATATATATAGATAAAAGGATTCTTCAGCTTGCAGAAAGCCTCCCTGCTGAGTTTGGACAAAGTCTGTTAAATGTAGAAAGTGCATCATATGTCATAGGCTGTTTAGTTGATCTTTGTAACCAATAACAAGCTTCTCTCTGCAGATATAATCTTTCTTTCCCCGTAAGGGCACTCAACCTTTTACTAACTTCATCCACCATCAGTAGATTAGATTAAGTCCCCATTTACTGCATCATATTAATATTTTCAATGGCACACTAATCCAAGAAATAAATGTGTCAGTTTCTATGGCTACATTGTAATGGGCATAGCCATCAGTGAGTGCCTTAAGGCCACATAAAAGACTTAATGTACAGATTGAATAGAAGCACATTATTTATTACGAAGCTATCAAGCCGAGAAATTTAGCAATCTCATTTTTTAGATTTGCTCATTTGACCTGGGCCAATTTGCCTGACTGATAATATTGAATATTTAGTATCACAATGTTTTTGCACTTTTAAGGATAAAGTGTTTCAGACTAATTTGATTCAGAGCAGTTTGTTGAACTGAATGATTTTATGTCCCTGAAATGTTATCGATACTTCTTTTTTTTAGTTTTAGTGCCTTAAAATTTAAGTGGGACTAAGGCATAGGGCTCTTTATAACATGATGAAGGGAGTCTATGTAGCAAGACAGTAACAGAGTGATGGAAACAAACCTTTTTGGCCTGATTCTGTCATCTGGGCATGAACAGCAGGTGGTGAGAGACACGAACAGAAATGGAACTGGGGAGTAGATGCATGTGCTGCCCACAGCTCCCCACACCCCAAGAGTCAAACAAGGTTTTTCTCTCCCTGAACATGGGTGAGATAGTTTATTTACCCTGAAAATTTGAAACAAGAGACTCAGAGGAAGGAAGGTTTGTAGAGAAAAAACCCCTCTCATTCTTTCCACAAAAGCTCACACCCTCTCCTTCCATTTTCACATGAGAAAAAATGGGATCCTTTGGTTAAACACTGGAGACCCTCCCCCAAACCAAGGCTGCTACCGCCCCTTCAGTGTGTTTATGTTTAAGCCAAAAGTGAAATTGAAAATGACAATTTTAAATTAGTTATTTGGCATAATACAATTTAAAAAAAAAAAACACCAAAAAACCAAAAACCAAGCGTGTTTGATTCTTAAAAGCGAATGTAAACAAACTTATTTGGAGGTGCATGCGGACTCTCATTCTGGTGGCTAAAGAGTATAATATTGGAATATGACTGGTTTTGATTGATTCGTTTATGCATTGAACTCTGTACATAAAAACTGAGGGGATGGCATTCCTTAAAGTTTGGTAGTAGATTATTTCTCATATCAAAGGCTGTCTGGGTCCATACTATATATACTGTAGTATCTGGAGGAGCCTGAAGTTTTTTAGGCAGGTGTGTGGAGCCCACTTCGGACTGTCCAATTTTTATACTCTTTCAGTTGGTTTGTTTTCTTCTTATTTGGTGTGATTTATCATTTCAACAGACATAAAATCTGGAGTTTCTACTATTCATTGCATATGTGATTACATTTGTACTTGGCATCACATTTGAAAAAGTATATTTCAGTTTGGGGTTTGAGTAGAGAATATTTAAAACTTGTGTATATTTTACTGTGTTCTAAAACAATCTGTTAGAAGACAAAATTATTTTTTCTAATATTCCTTTATACATTTTCAAAAAGCTACTAACGGTGTAGACTATAGCATTGACCAAAACTGACATTTCTAGAATTTCGTATCAATAAAACAGCGTAGAATTGTATGCCTGAAACCTAGGTAATCCTTGCTAACAGATGTCATCCCAGTAAGTCTAACAATAAAAATAAATTTTAAAAAATGAATAAATAAATAAAGCAGCGTAAGGAGCCAGAAAAGAGAGACTTCGCAGAGCGTTTTAGTGTCTTTAACCAAGACCTACTGAGCTATTGAAGTCTTAAACTTCATGTTGTGGCAAAGTACAGTTCCAGTAAGTCAAAATAACCCTCAGGACACTTCGTTGGCATCAATGTTAAGGGGAAGTAAGATCTTTTAATAGTAGGTAGCTTAAAGCTGAGAACAGATAGAAAGTTGTTACCTAAGAATTAGTTTAAAATGAAATGACTGCATGAATGGGTCTGTTTTTATTTTATTGGAGAAAGTTACCTGTCCCTCCATGAAAAAGTGACTATTTCCCAGCCCAGTATTAGCACAAGCATCCTCTCGTTTTTCTAAGACGTGAATAAGGGCTCTTTGTTCTTAAAGAGACCCATATCTCTATCATTTTGTCTTTATAGCATTTGGTATATATTTTGATAATACAAACGTAATATTTTAAGACTTCTTTCAGAAATCAAGTACAAAATACCTGAAAGGTCCACTTTAAAATAAATACATACTTTTATCAACCTAGTGAATACAATAACTATTTCAGTAAGAACATTCTATGGGCTAGTCATATTGTAAGTTATGAAAGCCTGTGAGTATAAAACATGTTTCCTACCATAAACTTTCTTTATAACATGAACTTTAAAAGGATTCTATGTATTGTATACCCAAAACATTTAGTATTGTTTTCATAAAAACCTTCACATAGCAACAAGTGTCTTCTGTATTAACCATTTTCAATTGAAGTTAGAAATAGGAGGGGTTTTTTGTTATTCTGCTATGGGGGCTTGTTTGTGAATTTACAAAGAATAAGTGCAAATATATTCTTGCAGCAGAAAATGCAAAAGGAATTTCTATAGCGTGTTGCCCTCTTGGTTTCTAAAAGAGTGAGTTATCGTTTCTCTCTGCCATGGTCATTAATAATGACAGATGCACACGGTGCAGAGTTCACCTACATTATTGTCAGTAACGAGGCTGGCAAAGGAATATTTATTACAAGAGGAGGAGGGACAAAGAGACATGATGTTGAAACAGAAGACAGGAGCAGAGTTCAACTGTATTTTTTTTTCTACTGAAATAAAATATCATCATTCCCCAAGCTTTCTTAATAGCATTTATTTCAAAGCACTCATATTGCAAATATATTTCATCTCCATAAATGTTTCTTGCAGTGTTGACTTAAAAACAGAAATGATCAGGCACTCATTTTAATTTTATTTTCCCAGTAAACCTGTCTAATAACCAAATATATTGGAGTGACTCTTAAAATATTATTTGAATTTTTGAGAGGAGGACTGCTTGATTGTTAAGGTCCCCTTCCCCCCAAGACATAGAGAACTGAAGAGGATTTAAAATAGAGACCGCTAATGTTTAAAAAGTGATTTGAAATTTGCTTACATAGATATTATAATAAGATGTAAGTTCCAAGAGGAAGCGTTTACAAAGTACCTTCATGCAGCCTCTCCTTGCTTCTCTCCCCGCCTCTCCTTCTCTTCTCGGCCCCACCCCCACCCCCACCCCTTTCAAATTTTAGCCTATTAAGACAACTATACTTGGAATTCCTTTCCTAAGTTAGTCTGTTGATTGTCCATTGAGGTACAAAGGAAAGCCTGTCCTTGAAGTCAGGTTTTCTCTGCCTACCCACACTCCCCCACCCCCTTCTGCAGCCGTGGAAGTCCAGAAATAGCCTCTTCAGTGCAAATCTCTGAGCACTGAATTCTTTAAAAAATGGTGAAGGGGGTTGGGTAGGGAGAAATGAAATTAGATGAATGTGAGGTTCTTTTCCTCCCTAATTTCAGAATAAAGGAAGGGAAGGGATGAGAAACACAAATCCATTCTCACATTAATTTTTAGAGAAATAATACAAATGCCCAAGTGTGGAGATACACAAATGAAGGTATACAGAGAAAAAACTTAAAGACCGTTTTATCACTTAGCTAACAAATGTCTCAGCACTGTTCTTACACTGTAGTTGTAATGAAGATCTAGGGTATGGCACGTGGTAGGTGTACTATAACCTTTAGCTACCTTTTTCTTTTAGGGAAAAATCCCTATCTTGTTCGTTTTCCTATTTCCTTAACAATGAGCGTCGTGCTCATACCCAGAAGACGTTAAATAAATGTGTGTTTAATGTATGTAGGACATAGGCATTAATTAATTAATTTTAATTAAAATTCATGTCCATGAATATATTTTAAAGTAGTTATAGCTGCCTAATCAGGCTGTTTGCAAGCAAACCACTAGTGTTGGTTTTCACAGCGCTTTTTGACTGAGGAAACGTCTCCTCTCCTGGCCTCCAGGACCTCATGCGCAGGGACTGGACAGACTGACGCCCCGAAAAGTGATGCTTTCTATTCCCTGATTCTCCGTGGAGGACACTCTTCTCAAACAGCCTTTTAAGGCATGAGTGGTTCCCTAATTTGAAAAAAAGAATATAAACTTTTTCAGATTAAAATCAAATGAAACAAATAACACCTGTCATAAAATAAAATTAAACAAATACCCAAAACCACCAGGTATGGGCTTATCAAATGATACTAACAAGAGCAGGACACGGTTCGAACCCCCCTAAAATGCAGTTTAAGAAAGCTCTTCTCAAATAAGTCAAAAGGGATTAACCACTGATGTAGTTGACCGGAAACATTCAGATCAGAGAACCATATTAAAACATATCTTGATTATTATGGTTCAAAGTAAAACAATTTTAGTTTTTCTCACCTTTATAAATATTTAATGATCCAATTTAAATTATGGGAAAATGGGAAGGCGTGCATACATTGTTTTTTGGTGAAGGTGTTGTATTACAGTATCCATGGAAAGCCGACCACTCAGTATTTGCTTTTGGGAACAGGGTGGAGTTACCTGCAAGCCCTTTGCCTTAATTTTGTCCACTCCTTCACCATTGCTTTGAACATGATACCAAAGCTAGTGCTTCATTCTGCCTGACAAGTCATGATTAGGAGAGCTTTCCCAGGTAACATGATCAATACCTTCAGAGGTGTTTTATTCTACTTTTCTTAGATGTCATGTAAAGACACTTTTTCAAGTGCTGCTTCCCAGAGGTCCTGAATGCTGCTCTGAACATCCCTCAGAATGTGAAACTTAAAGCCACCACAGACACACTGAGCACCTCTTCTGTTGCACAGTCACAGAAATATAGGAAACCTGAAGCAAATGAGTGGGTATTGCTCGGGGGATTGTGGGAATCTTGGGTAGGAGCCACACCTAAATTTTTTGCTATCTCTAAACTCATGTATGCTGTGATCTTGAATTACTTTGACAACTCCCTTTCAGTACAGAATCAAATTCCTCCCATTTGAAAATGTTCTACATTCACTGTCAGGCACAGCATGTAAAGATTTATCATTTCCATCAACTCATAGGTCAGCTCAGACTGGTGAGTAGGACATCTGTCCCAGGCTCTGTGAGGGAGAGGGATGCCCGGGAGAGGTTCCCATAGGACAGCAGAGATGAGGGGGCAGCTGCTCAAGGCACTCGCTTCTCATCCCTGTTCTGTCACCAAGTTCATAAGCTGTCCCATGGAACTCCACCTGTTCCCATGCGTGAGATAGAGCACACTAGAATTAGCCTTTTATGATTCTTGGCGATAATACTAGTATTTTTCATAATTTAGATGTTTGTGTGGATAATACTTTTGGCTCCATTTTCTTTATTTTAATTTCTTTCCTCCTAAGTTTATTATCATCTCCCTGCAACAGTGCATGCATCCCCAAATGCAATAAAGGCTGCACTGGAAGCAGCGATTACCACTTGCTATGTTTAACATTTGTCTTATCATGAATTAGAGGGTCAGAATGGTTTTTTCATATAGAGAGTTGCGAGACTTTCAACTGCCTTTATTCTTTATAGTCCAATAAATAAATTTTGTTTTAAACAGCACATTTTCTATATCATACCCTTTAGCAAATAAGCAAGAATCAATAAGTATTGAGTGGTATTCAGTATCAACCATGTGGGTATCAGTTGTTCATGCTCATAGTCTGGAAAAGTCTTAGTCTTCATCAAGGCTATCTGGAATCTTCCGACTCCCACCAGGAGGGCATCTGTGCAGGAACAGTTTTCTGTGCCAGAATAATAGCAAGTCTCTGCTCATGCATATCCTGTGTGTTTGGGGGAGCCCAATAAGGACTTGAGAGACTCAGGGACCAGTGCAAGGTGACACATTCTTGGGTACCAAGCATCGTGCTTCTGGTCATGCCCCATTTTAGAAGTGAATAGCCTCGCTCCTACAGGCTGTATGATGAAGAACGGAAGGAGACTCTTTAAACTTTCATGAATTCTAAAGAACGAGTTGAATATTTCTGCACTAGCCTCCAAGAGACATGGGGAGCTGGAGTTGCAACAGCATAGACACTGAGCATCTGAAACCATGTTAGGAAACAGTGTGCTCACTGGCTGAACAAAGGGTCAGATCTATTACACCCATGGTTGTGTACTTTAAAATGCGTGCAATACAATTCCTCAGGGACGTGCACTCCAGACCACTGCTGCCTTGTGCAGTCAGTGGGAGTCTGATACCACCAGCCAGAACTCTGCCCAGAACATAGCTCCTCTGGGAGCTCTGTGACCCCAGCCCATCCCACCTCTTCCTGCCTTCTATGTGCTAGGTAAAATTATGACCTTTTTCTATTGTTAGAGGATTAAATTATATGATAATATATGCAAAATTGTTTTGTAAAGTGCAACACAAATGATATCCTGGTATTGTTATTTAGAGTGTCATTGTTTGCTTGTTTGCTTTTATTAGAGTATCTTTTCCCTGACGTTAAGTATTTGGAGAGACCGTATATGGCACAACTAGAAAAGAGCATAAGGCAGAATATAATTAAATGTGGGGCAGGCAAAAGATTTGAACTGTGGTAGATACCTAATGGGAAGAGTATCTTTTGGAATAGAAATACTGTTTTCACTTGAAACATACATGAGAGGTGATTTATTTATAATTACTACCCTAATAGCAAAACTATTACCAGCAGAAAAAATAAACATTATACTAATCACATTGTATTTTTTTACGCCTCTAAAAAATAGAGATTTCCAAGTAGGAAGAGGCCAAGAACAGATGTGTTTGGTTTAACATGATATTATGGTTATCTATTTTACATTATTCAGAATTTTTTATATTATATTTTTAGTCTTTTTTATTATTACATTTGTTGGAGTGACATCAGTTAGTAAAATTATATAGTAGTTATGTTTGATTTGACTACAGTTTCACCAGTGTGAAAATTCATGTTCAGCATTATAGGCAAAGCCAGAGTTAAGAAGCATCATTCAGACAAAAACCCTCCTACATTCCCCACCTTGTCTCTGATATTTCCTTATAGTAAGAAGCTCCTTTATCATTGGCTAGTTCATCTCAGTTTGCTTTGCTGAATGACTGTGACTTTCACTTCTTCAGTAGCTTTTGCTAATCAACCCTTTGCAGTGTGACTTTCACTTGAACCCTCTCACTGGTATGCTTTCTCAGAGACAAACACTGAATTCTTCCAGCTAAGTCATTTTTGTCCGTACTCACTTCTCTTGAATTTGTGTGGCACAGTGGAGGTCCCTGTCCTTGGAGGCTTTGTCTCACTTGGTACGGTGCCTTACCCTCTCTTGGCCCTCCTGAGCTCTTCAGTCTCCTTCTCTCTCCCTTTTACATGGACACTTCATGATGGTTTCATGACGGGTAAGTCATTTGACTTGACCCTTGTTAAAGAAAAAATTATTCTGAGACTTGTGGAAATTATAAGGAAGACTGTATTCAAAGGTATTGCAATAGGTTGTGTCAAGACTGTTACAGTAGGAAAGATGAGGCTCAACCCTGAATATAAGAGATATATAGTCAAGGAGCTAATTTGGCAGGGAGATGGGGGGTGGAAAATTATTAAGAGTAATTACTGAAGGTAGGGAAAATTCTTGCTAAATGGACTTCACAGGATTCTTGCTGAAGGCACACCAGGGTGATCAGATATTAAGCGTGGATGTTAGGGAATGAGGAATTTGATCAGATATTGGAGGGGGGCGGAATTCTGTCTAACCTGGATTAGCAGGATTTTTGCTGAAGGTGAACATTGCAAAGATGGATGCTGAAGCATAGTTAAGAAGAGGGCTTGGAGGACCCGGACTAAAGTTTGATT
The DNA here is from genome assembly GCA_004026885.1 of Lyroderma lyra. Lineage (NCBI taxonomy): Eukaryota > Metazoa > Chordata > Mammalia > Chiroptera > Megadermatidae > Lyroderma > Lyroderma lyra. Next base: position 16,664 of record PVJL010007113.1, on the reverse strand, counting down.
GAAAAGAGAGTCTCTGTCAGCCTTCACATGCTGCCTTCTCCCTTCGCCCTTACTACTCTAATGGGCACATCTGTTGTCTTGGTTTTAGTTCTGACTCTGCTGACTAAAAAACTTAACATTGCTAGACTTCAGCTCCTCTGATTCTGCAGTTTCATATTTACAGATGTTTTCAGACCAGTGTATCTAAAGTTGAATTTATCAACTGTCTCCCTTTCACCATTTTTGCCATTATCATCTTTGTTTTTCTGGTCTTTCAAGCTAAAGATCTGGAAATCTTTGGCTGCACCCTTTTCTTCCTTATGTCAATACATTCTGTCAATTTGTCTTCTTGAATTGTGTTCGATTGCCTGTTTTCACCAGTGCTGTCTCATGGCTGTGTCACCATGAGAGCCTTTATCTCAGCTGTTCTCAACCTGTGAGTCACGACCCCTTTGGGGGTTGAACGACCCTTTCACGGGTCACCTAAGACCATCGGAAAACACCTATTTCCCATGGTCTAAGGAACTGAGACACCACTCCTCTATCCGTCTCCAGGCGGGTCCGCCCACATACGAGTATCCGGCGTGATGACATCATCACGCCAACCCCATCACATACACCCCAGTGCAAATACAGGTGTATGTGGCAGGGTTGGCGCCATGATGTACTTATGCGGACCAGTCACACGTGTGTAGAGAGCAGCTGTGTAGAAAGCAGCTACTGTGTTGAAAGCAGCTACTCTGTTAAAAGCAGCTACACCATGCTTCAAGACAATATTTCATTTATTTGTAATTAGAAATAAATATTTCACAATATATAATTACATATTGTTTTTGTGATTAATCACTATGCTTTAATTATGTTTAATTTGTAACAATGAAAATACATCCTGCATATCAGATATTTACATTACGATTCATAACAGTAGCAAAGTTACAGTTATGAAGTAGCAATGAAAATAATTTTATGGTTGGGGATCACCACAACATGAGGAACTGTATTAAAGGGTCACGGCATTAGGAAGGTGGAGAACCACTGCTTTATCTGCTGTCCACTGCCTTCAGTTCTGCTTACATGTAACAGACCAATGGATAGGGTGACCTTCCTTAGTCACAATTTAATTTTCTGCTTACTTTCCCTTCCACGAAACCGTAAACCTTGTGTGGGGGTCTCATGATCCTCTCCCTCTGTTTGTAGTGCCTGGAACATCGTGCTTTCTACGCATTGGACTTTCTTTTGTCTCAGTTTTGCCCATGCCACTCACTCACCTTGAATGCTCGTGCTTAAGCCAAATTCTGTTTCTTTTGAAGCCCAGAGTCAAGGGCCACATGGTCCTTCTAAAATTCTTCCTGCAGTTCACTGTGATTTTTCTCTAACTTCAATCTCTGTAACATTCAGAAGTCAACTATATTTTAGTACTTAATATTATATCATTTTTAAACTGTATTTAATTATCACTTTATCATATTTGTGAATAAATAATGCCTCAACAATTAGGTTTAACTCTTAGGGGACAGACATTTTTCATCCAGATCCATCTGGATATCTTGTAGGATACATGGTAGATAAATGTTAATCCAATATTTATTACTAGATTAATGATCAGTTTTCTTACTAGGAAGGTGTTGTACTCTTCACCTGCTTCTTTTTCTCTGTTCTACAAATATTTAATAATTTGTTAGGAAATGCAAATGTAGGAAGTACATCTACTAGTTATCAATATATTTCTTAGGCACCCATACTATGAACACTTGGATAGCAATATTAGCAGAGTTCTTTGCCTCTCTGCAATTGATATTTGTTCAGAGAACTGATAAATATATATGTCATGTTTGCAGACAGATTTATTGTTGGAGAAATTAGGAATTGAGAGGTGAAGTAACTTGCCCAAGATTACCTATTTCTGTCACAGTGCTTATTGCCATGGATTGAAGTAGAGAATTAAAATTATTATCCAGACAAGGCATGCTTAAAAAAAAAAAAAGCAAAATATGTAAATAGCAAGAACAGTGGGAAAATAGGAGAGTGTATTATGAAGTTTGAAAGTGAATGCTTTATCTTTGCATAATAATATTTATAAGCCACTTTGGACCCCTGTTATGTAGGTGAGGGCTTGTGAAAGAAGTGGCCGTCACAGCTCAGGGGTGTATTTGGGGGACCTCTGGAGAGAAAAATATATTATATTGTGCCATTCTGGATGGAACACTTCATATTGTTTAAGTAAGGTCTTCCAAATCTATCCATGGGAATACTCTTGATTTTCATTAAATAGATTTATGGAGCCCATGCACATTCTTCTCTACCTCAGAGATTTGTGTTTAATTTTGGGGGGGATATTTTCCAATGATAATGTCTCCAGGACTCAAATTTTATAATGGAAATATTAAGATAAAAAATATTCCACTATCTGTGCTGGCCTCAAAATAAATTGCTCTCTGAATATTATACCCATTATCCCTACACCCTTTCAACCTCAATAGCTATATGGTTTCGAACAATGTATTCAGTGTGGTTTTGCTCAATAAAGTTTTGGATATTTGCTGTGGTTGTTGTTACTTTTATTCATTTTTTGAGGTTTTCTTGATGGTGTCTAGGGCACAGGAAAGAAGTATTTAATAAAATGCACTGATTATGATGTCACAGCATCTAACAAAGTTCATATAATGCTGATCTGAGATTTTCCTAATCCGTTCTAAGATGACAAGCAAAAGCATCATAGAGCTTTGCATATTCTCAGGTAGGATCAGTTATATGGGTTTTTTATTAGTATTAGAATCTTTAGTTTACAGATTCAACTCCATTTTATCATTACATAGGTATAAGAAACCCATAAAAAAGTGCATGAGTTGTACTTTAACTTTTCATTTAACCATAAACTTTTTAACTATTTAGAAGAGATCCAAAATGTGGGAAAATCACGTATTTCTAGAATTATTTGTAAATAGCTTTCCTGTTATATATTTGGTATAAATTGGATCAATTACTTTTAGTCAGGATTATACATACAAATATTGAAATGTGACCACAATTTTAACAATGCCAAGCAATATAAAAATATTTTTGAAATTGCAGTGAAAATATGAATAGAAAATGAAATTATTAACATCTCTTATGTATTGTAAATAATTAAAAGTACTATTATTATTTTCTCTATTAAAGGTATTAGACTATTAAAAGTATTATTAGACTTATGGCACTAGAAATAGCTGTAATATAATAATGAAAGAATTAGAAATACTGTAACTGATAAATGACACATAAATGACACATGTGCTTGGTCATGTTTCCCAGTGTAAGACATTCTAGCTGCAAAAAAATAGTCACATGGTCTAAAGATTCTCTATAGTTTTAAATTTTCTGTGATATGCTATGTGGCTGTTCAGAGCAAGATCTAAACAACTGATTATTTAATGTATTACTATGGAACTTGCTGATTAGTAGCATAATTTGCTTATTTCCCTACCAATATTAATTTATAAAAATGTCCTCTACATAAGGTGGTTTATGCAGCTCTTACTCAGGAGTAGGAACTGATCCCCCATCATTGCGATATGATGATGTCATTGGTTGCTGCAGCCCAGCGGTGGCAGAACACCAGCAATAAGAAAAAGAAATATAGCACTGTTTCTACCTATGTGCAATGTACTTGAAGACATTATTGCAAGAAGATCTTTTGTTTTTCTTTTTTTGTTTGTGTCTATGTCAGAATGGCTTGGTGATTAAAGAAGGATACAATCAAAACTGGCATTCTTACATTGATTAGAAATGTAAAAGACATTTTTTTTTTGACTAGCATGTTGATCTATTTGTTTATATAGTCACAAATTTAATAGAAACAAACAGACAATCATATACTTGAAATACAATGGATTTCAACTCATACAGCATTTACTTGAACACCTATAATATGTAGTCTGCTGGTCCCTGGGGAGGTTGAGGGAAAGGGAGGGAGAATATAAGAAAGAACTCAAAAGATGATCTCCTTGGTGTAATTTTAACTTTATTTTTATTTCATTTTTGATCAATTGATAAAATTATAAGAGTATGCTATAACACTCTGTCCAAAGAGAAAACATGAAGACTTAAAAAAGTAATAGAACAGAAAATTTAGACTAATTTAGATTTTTTTTAAAGTCCTAATTACTGTATTTTGCTGTGAATAATGAGCACTTTTTTTTGCCCAAATTTATGAGGGAAAAATAACGATGTGCATTGTACATGGGTAGTACTAATTCCATATCTATATAAATGTTTTTAATTCTTTTATGTATACATGTGAGTTAAAAGTGTTACTCTAGAAATCAATAATGATATCTGTATGCAAAATAATACCCAGGAACACAATAATCTTTTTACATAAAAAAATGTGATACATAAAATTTCTTGTACATTTTATCTGTTCTTGCGTTTTATAATTGTTACATAAAATTTCTTGTACCATAATATGTTAAAAAATAAATGCTAAAATTTTTTATAATACAAAAAACAAGTACCTAAATATAAACAAATAAAATTTTGAATTAAAAAATGAAAAGGAAAGATATTTTTCCCCTGGAAGTTGGGGCCAAAAACATGGGTGCACGTTATTCATGGCAAAATTAGGCACCTAGCTTTAACTTCTTTGGCCATGGCTCTTAAGTGGCTGGATCACAGAGTGACAGAGCCAGTTAATTTGGACTACTCAGTGAATGAGTGGATATAGATCAATATCCAACTGAATGTCTACACCATAAATCCTCATAGCCACCTGTGGTCAAAGCCAACTTACCTGGATGAAGTTCACAGGCAATTATTCAGGTGTACTTTCAATTTTGCTTTTCTGCACATAGCCGTAATTTAACACTTCAAGGCACTGTAACCAAAAAAAGTGTGTGGAAGTTTGGCTACATCGTAAATTAAAATTAATGTGTTTTAATTTTTCTGCAATTCTTTCTCCAGAAATTCTTTCACTTTTAAATGTAACACTCCTTGAAATTAAAACATAACCATGGCCAGCTGCCATTTGAATTTGGTAATTGAGCTGTTAATTAATATAGCAGCATTTTCTTTTTTGGGGAAATAATATCTGAGGAGGAAAACTGTCCTGAGTGGAGAACATTTCCTATGAAGCGTTGTAAACTTGCCCAGTACCTAAGGCCTAAGTAGTTGTCTGGTACTTTCTGGCATGTAAAAAAGGTGGCAAGTGTGTGAACACAAGTGGGAATTAAATTTGGGTCTTCTGAGACTTTCCTTTGGCTCCGATTTGTGCCCCCACCGCCGCTTCCCTCCAGTCCCCACTCTTCCCCATTCCCTCCAATGGAATCTCAGTGAACCAGACATTCAACTTGCCTCACCCTTGATACCTGCCCACTGTCTGTGGACTTTTCATGATTATTGTAGATGGAAGAACAAAAGCCAAGACTCTTTCCACCAAAGTGTGCTTTATAATGTAGCCAGTAATCCTTCTCCCTGTCTAAAAAATCAGAAATGCTATGTTTTCTCATTTTGAAAGATATTTCTAATTTTACCTGCGATTAATACTCTGTACTTTACAGGGATTTAAAAAAAATTACTTTCATTTAGAATACAGTCATGTGGGCATATCAGTCTTCTTTCCTGTTTCCTTCATTGCACAGTTTTACCTCTTTTTCAAACTTGCTACCCCACTCACCTCATTATTTTCGGGAGATGACCGTGAAATGTACTTCAGAAGAAAATAGAGATTACCACATGAACAAATATTTCCTTCCAGCCATCACATCTAAAAACCTGTCTGTACCCACTCTCCGTCCTTTCCTGACGGCCTTCCTTGATCCAGCTTTCTCCTGACTTCATCTCGAGTCTCTGTGTTCAGAACATGCCCCTATCTCTTCCACCTTGGAAACACAAATGCTTGAACCCAAGTTGCTCTTAAGCTTTTGATTTTGTCTTCCATTTACAACCAAGCTTTTTAAAAGGTCAGGCTGCTTATGTTACACATATCTTCACCTGTTCTGACCCCATTGCCCTGCACGTTTCTTCAGGCCTTATCACTCTTAAAGGTCAATCTGATCTCCGTGGTGCCGAATCCACTGGACACTTTTCTTTGTTAAATTTTTCTTCTCAGTATCTGACTACTGTACAATGTATCCTATTTTTTCTTGCACCTTTCTGGCTGTTTCTTCCCATCTTCCTCTTCTTCTGTGGCCCTCTTAGATTAATGAGCCAGTGCTTTTTTAATTAGGCTGGCCAGACGTACCATTTTCAATGGGATAGAAAACAATAGTAACTGTCCTGTTTCAAACGGTGTGTATGGTCAAGGCTACTGACACGTTGAATTTAGCCCAGTGAGACTAAGCCTGCTTGTTTCTTTGCTGTAATCTTTAATGTGGAGAAGTATACCAATTGCCTGGTAACTCAAGCCAACACCCTGGAGGGGATTCTAGATTGTTCTCTGTCTATTATCCTCTACATCCAATGGTTACTAATAACTCTTGTTCTTAAACACATTCTCTTTCCTATTCACCACCCCCATTTCCTTTGCTGTTTCCTCTCCCTGAAGTTATCCCTCATCACTTCTCAACAGACCACTTGATTAGCCATACTTCTTGCTGTTAACTCCTTAGCATGGCACACAGGTCCTCCTGGTTGGACTCCTGGCTTCCTCCCAGGTGTCTTCTCTCAACACTCTCTCACATGCACTGTGCCCTTGAACTTAAATGTGCCTTCCTGTTTCAAGCCAACATGAATTCACTGCCTCAACCCCCCATCCCCACCCCCTGACTTCCTGCTTCGCCTGGATGACTCCTGCAAACTCTTCCCACATCACTGCTCGGAAACCATTCTGGCCCCACCAGACCCACCTCAGTTCTGCGTGCTGCACCTGGGCCCACAGTTTCCCCTTATACCTTCTCTTAACGTGACGACACTAGGCAAGGGTGTAATTGTTAGTGAAGTGGTCACGAGCTTAGGCTCCACAATCAAGCAGGTAGGGAATGTGGCTAAGATCTGACACTCTCATCATGATGGTAGAAAGTTGACCTTGTCTGTCTGTGCCTGAGTTTCCTAATCTTTAAAACGAAGATCACATTACCAACCATATTGGGTTGTTGTAAAGATTAAATGAACAAAAACATGTAATACACTTAGAATTCCTGGTATACAAGAGTAAGTCTTAATAAAAGTTGCTTTTTTTAAAAAATTCTTTTTCTTTTTTTCTTCCTCTCCTTTACTTTTCCTCCTTTTCCTTTCTTTTCCTTCACTTTCTCCTCCTCCTTTCTTCATCTTTCTATTTTCCCCCTTTTCTCCTCCTCTTCCTGCTCTTTGCTTTTCCTTATTCCCTGTCTCCTCCTGTATACCCCTCTCCCCCACTAGACCTCTGAGGATGTTCATGGAGTACTGAGCCTATATTACATTCAATTCTGTGCCCCATGTTTCATCTTAGAGAAGGATATTTCTCGTTGGACATTGGGAAAAATACCATTTTTTTTCTACCCTTAAAAATTATTTTCACCATTCAGAGTTAGCGAAGGAAACCTGTGTGAATGGTAAATATGCCAGAATGAGGTCCTATGTAAGCACGTGGTAAGCATAATAATAATGTCAAACATTTACGTATCACTTTCTATGTGTCAGGCCTGGCTAAAAGACTTTTCTGTGTATGACCTCACTCCATTATTGTCCTCATTCATAAGGTCTAGTACCCAAAGTTATTTTTTCAGTTCACATAGATTACTTATTTTAAAATTGTATATAAGAATTATTATAATTACACCTTTTCATACTAGAAAATAAATGACAGGTATGATTTTATACATTTGAAAGACAAGGAAAGAAATTTTCCCTTAGAAAAATGTGTAGGGAAAATGTTTAGAGTGTCAGATATGCAAATTAATAAGGTCTTTTTTTTTTTAATTTGTGCCCACAATTCTAATCTGGGATGGAGTTTCTTAATAGGAGATTAAATACCTGTTTTCTTGCAATGGAAGGAGCCTAATCCTAGGAATGAGTTCCTGTCCCCACCATCACAATGAGTGGCTTTCAGCTGTCCATGCTTGTGGAAACTTCAGTTTTTCACGATGCATTTGGAAGGCGGGAATGTGTTTAGATATAATAATGTGTTGTGTTTAAGATTGTTGTAGTTTTAAATCGGAACATTAGCTCAGTTACATTGATAGGATTGCTTTTTTTCTTTTCTACAAATCAAGAGGAATTCTAGAACATTTGGTTTTCTATTCTCAAATAAGTTTAGAAAATGATAGCGTACCAACCCCACTTTCTTCTGAGTTTGCAGTGAGATTAAGAAGAGCTAAGAGAGTTTGCAGAAAAGGCACAAATTGAACTTAGTTTCACTCATTATTTTTTGATACCCTCTCTCTCCCCACTCCCCTCAATATCTACTAATATCTCCGGGCACATTAGTGATCTGAGGAGCAGAGTTTACATAATATTTGGCTGTTTGCCAGTTTGGGTTCAGTCCTATGAAATGCAATGCATTGTTTTTATTAAAATTAATTTTTATTGCATTTTTGTCATAATGAGCTTTTGGTCAAAATGAGTTTGACCTGCAAGCTTATAAGTTGAGAATAACTGACAGTGAGCAAGGAAATTAATTTGCAAATTAGACTCTTAGGGAGAATCTTTGTTTGTTTTTTCCTAATAGTATCTCGGGTCTCTGAGTTGAAATAATAGCCTTCATACTATAGTGCAATTCAACATTACACAGAGTAGAAGAAGTAATAGATTGTTACTGAAAGAATTTTGGGGAAGTTTTGCAATGCAAAGAATCTGTAGGATCTATTTAATTGAACTGAGATGTGAAAGGGAATGGCAAGAAATCCACAATTAGTAAAGATCAGAAGTTTCATTTTGTAAGTCGTTGTGACAAATATTCAGTATTATGAGATTTAACTTGTATTTGTTCCTTGATTTTTGTACTGCAACTACTTAAGATTGTAAGCATTTAATGTGGTATTAATCTGTCCTCAAAAACAATGGTCGTGTGGTTGTTTCATTTGTTTGTTCAAGACCTCACTGGTGTTCCTTCGGTGTCAGTGAAGTAAACTTCCTACTTGTCTAGGCTTTAAGCATGACATATTTGCTCATAAATTATCCAACAGCACATTCATGAAGCTATTGTAAGTCCTTTTCTGAGAGGTAGAAGCTGTATTTGGCACAGCTATGCCACGTAATGCTTTGTAACCTTTACAAGACTGGTATTCAGCAAGATCCAAGAAGAAAGGGTAGGTCCACATTCTCCATGCTTTGGTACACTGTCTCTCCTCATTCAAATATTTCTCCTTTCTCTTGTGTAACTTCCATTATGGGAGTTGATCACTTGATTAAGTTGGCCACCTTTTTTTAAGGAAAATTTTTCTCCCACTCAAGCTGTCATTGAAATTATGGGGACACATTATTCACTCATGGGTTTTATCCATATGTGAGACTTAGCCTGAATATTTGGCAATTTTTGTTCTCTCCAGAACATGAACTTGGTTCTCAAGTGAACTTCTAGAAGGAAGGAAACAGGAGTTAAAGAAACTGGACCTTAGCTTGGAATGGCATTTTTTTCTACCATAATCATAACACCATTTTCTCTTTCTTCCTTCTGTCATCTCTGATGGTATTAATGTTTGGCTCAGCGACAGAGTTGTGCAGTGGAAAGTCACTTGAGTTCCAGAACTAGTCGTTCTAACTAGCTAAGTGGTTAAAAACAAGTCATTTAACTTTTCTGGACTCAGTTTCCTCATTTGTAAAAGAAAGAGGTGTTATTATAATATCTTTAATTTGATCAAAACTAATATTCTAGGATTCTAATAAGCAAGTATAGGAGAGGAACAAATTTACCTCTACCTTTCTAAGCTGTTTGGCTGTAATTAAATCAACATGAAAGGTTTAACAAAAGAATATAACCAAATTTAATTACACGTGTGTGTATGGGAATCTTCACATACACGAAAGGTTCCAGGATAGAAAGGCAAAATGAGGTATTTATGGCATCCTGAGCTCAAGATGAGGAAAGGTCCCTGGGGCTTCGGGGAAAGGTCACTCTGAGGACCATGAGAAGAGCAGATATGCAGTAATTCCAACTTTGCCTGACCGATAAAACTTATTTTTGGTGATAATACTTACGGTAACAACTCTTACTATGGGAGAGGCCCCCAATTTGGATTCTTCTAGATAGTTAAGGGAGGGATAGAAGTGTCTCCCATGCCCTCAGGGTTTCAATGGCCTTCGACTCAAAATAATTCATGTGCCAAAATGGCACACTTTGGGGAGACCTGTTCTGAACCCCTTCCTAAGCACTGAAAATGTGATATGAAACTTATACTAAGTTACGTCCTCTAAAAAGCATAAATAACAAAACTTGCTATTAATATTGACTTGGCATTAACTTTATATGGCTACAGAGGATAATAATGGCTTCTGAATCACTGAAAACCACCAAACTAATGCTCAATTGTAATCTACATTATTCACATTATTGTAACAATCACATTACTCCTTTGCCCATTTTAAGTTAACTGTGATTATTTTTTTTGCTAGCTCTTTGTAAGAAATGGATTATTATTTTTTTAATTATGAAACTGTTATTTCAGTAAATATAATTTAATTAAAATAAGAATTTCTGCCAACTGTTTTAAATAAACACAGTATTCTTTTACTAGTATGAAAGGAGTTACTATTTGCTGTCTCATTTCCTTACTAATATGCTGGCCAGTTTCACTTGAACCTGAGCTTGTGGAAGTTTATTCTTAACCAAAGCAGGTCTTTCTTCATGTAAGTAGGTTAAATGTGAATTGGGCTGCCTCGGAGTGCTTTTTGTTCACCTTTAAAAGCCCCTTCAAGAGGGCCCCTTTTAGAAACCTAGAATCATATGTTTGGAAGATTGATTCAAATTAACATTAGAATGGCCCTTTTATTTTTTTAAAATTATAGACTATTTAAAATATGCTAAATTGACATAGATTGAACTAAGGGAAAGTAACATTTCTTGTTTTATTCCACCTTTGCAGTGAAAGAACTGAAATCACAGAAAAAATGTAGCGTATGTTAAGGTACAATTTCTGCCCTCAAGATACAAGAGGAAATATATTTGTACAAAAGGTACAAATTAATGTCATTCATTTTCTTGTGACTTCACATGTACTGAAATGGTGTAAGCAAACCAAGAGTTTATATCTGTTTTGACTTCTGAGAAGCTTGTTTATTTATGTTTAAAGAAATATTACATTAATAAATTCCTGGAATTACATTTTTAAATTATCTTGTTGATAGAACTGCCAGTGCTTGATGATGTATATTAATGTCTTCTCTTTTGTAAATTGCATAGCAGTTTTTTTTTTTCCGGAGTTAAAACAATGCAAACATTTTAATCTGTCGAAGAGGACTGAACCATTACATATGAGTAAAATTGCTTAAACTGATTTTTAAAAATATGCTGGAAACCCAGAGAACTACACATTATGCTTTGGTTATAATGCACGACTATACAGCAATCCTAGTCCCTAAAGTTCTCAAAAGAATGACAAAGAGGGCATGATTTCCAGACATGTGCATTATATATGCTAATAGCTGTGCAGTGAGAAAGGTTTAGATCCTTGTAATAGGGGAAACATACATTTTTAGTATTTCAGACCATGGGGAACGTAGTAATTACAACAGGCACTAATATCTGTCTCCTTTCTATTCTTGCTTTCAACCTCCTCCCTTCCAAGTACGCGAAGAATCCCAGTGGAATTAGTCGAAGGAATTTAAACCTATGTCATTTCCAACGACTTTTATTCTCTCTATAGTACATTTAGCACAACATTGCTCCTCAAGGAATGTATAGCATAGCTCATGTGTGTATATCATCACAGCAAAAGGAATTAAGAATGTTTTTCTTTACTTAAATATGTCTATAGACATTTCCATTTACGTGATTTACAGTGATGATTTTCAGAAACACAAAACTGGAATACTCTTTTATAGTTGAGATTAAGTCTAAAGTTCTGTGCTCAGTAAAACATCGGTATCCTTAGTCAATTAATCCCATTATTAAGTAGGAGAGTATGGCCAATGTTCAACCCTCGGAACAAAATAAATTCGCAAATCGTATGGCTAGATGAGAAACAAAAGCAAGCAGTTGCATGTATGAACACTTAAAAGTGTTTGTAATATTTCCCTATATAGGGTCAGTTAGCCAGCAAATCCCCTGCCCTAGCCCACATGTACAGGACAGGTAGTTGTAATGTTGGTTTGAGATCCATATTCTTAATCCTTAATTTTTAAGTAGTTCTTAAAAATTCTAGGAATGTATAGGATTTCAGTAGCTAGCGCCCTGTAATTAATAGCAGCTAAAAATGTGCGTGTTAAGGCCAAAAAATGCATTTTCTGAAGAATTTTTGGAAGCCGATTTTTATCAGGCAAAAATAAAAAAGTACAGAATAAATTCATAATCCTTACTATGAAGGATTCATATGGTTTTATTTTCTTTTTAAAGTATTAAATCATTTAGATAATTTAATCTATATTCTTAAGAATAAGAAGCTGACTTTCAGTAGACTTAAAGCTTGATGATGTGATTTTTTTTACATTATAGTTTTAACTTTGTCTCTGTCTCTCTCTCTCACCCTTTGTCTTTGGAAAGCAGTTGTCATAGATGTAAATGTTGAGGTAACGGGAAGGTGTACAGGTGGCCTTGACGTCACTAGTAAGGGGTAAAGGTCTGCAAAATTTTATGGTTGTTTCAACCACTGTTGCTGGGGAGCAAGAACAAAACAACACCTGTTCTTGAATTTCTTTTTTAAATGGACAAGATGACCCATCTGCCATATCCCTATAAAGCTGTCTGCCTGAAACAGGTAATGCCCAGGATCCAAACAGCCATTCCGGTAAATACACTGATACATCTTTAAGCAGAAACTGCCTCCTCTTTTATTCCCATGCTGCCTCCAAAGCCAATTCATATTTAATTATCGTTACATTTTCTGTATTTATAACATTATTAAGCTTTCTTGGGGGATCACCCTGCTCCCCCTCTTTTTGATATTTGCTCAGAGCTAATTTATTCGGACATGTCTCCTCCTGTCTGCCTAGCAGGATTGCAGCCACTCTTCAAGTCTCCTTTAAGGATTTACCCCCAGGACGGCTCCCCCAGCCTCCGGAAAGTTAGGCCCTCCTTTCCTTCAACTTTTACCCCTGCCCGCCCTTGCGGGACTTACCATGCTACTTTGTAGCTATTTGTCCTGTCTTCGTGACTTGAATTCCTAAGTCTGGACATGTTTGGCCTGCACCTCCTACGTTCCCCATTCCAGCAGGGTGCTTGGTAAGTGCTTAAGTACAAAACAAATATTTACGGCAGCCCAAAGAAAGGGCTCGTGGGAATGTGAGTTGAGGCGGGAGAGGAGAGGAGAGGAGAAGGTATGGATCTGGAAGAAGAGATGCGCTGCTATAATGGAAATGGGTATATTTCTGTATCTTTAGCTCCTTTCTACTTTACTTTTAGGTTTAGCTTTTAACAACAACAACAACAGCAAAACCCTTTGGTTCTGTTAAATAAGGATCATGTGGGTGCTTTGGCAGCTTTTTCTGGGGTTGATGACGTAATGAAGATTCCAAAAATGCTACCGTGGGGGCCTCTTCTACATGTGTTTAGTTTAGGAAAAGTAGATAGGCCTCAAAACACGAGTTTGAATTTGTGAAATCTGAATGAAAATAAATTCATAAAAATTTAAAAATACGAGTGGGAAAAACGGAAGAGCCCAGGAGGATGAGGGAGGCGGGATGCTAATTGGCTCCGCCCCTTCCGGCGCTCCTGGCTCGGGCTATATAGAGTGTGATTTTCTCCAGCTCTGCCTTGCTCCTCTGTGGTGACCCAGAGGATATAACCCCAGACTTTCTGGGTTTCTTGTTCCCTAGATCGTTTTATGTACGAAAGCATTAAACGGTGCAATAACCAAAAGTTAAGGAACCGGCTTGACTCAAGGACTTGCTCTCCTCTTATCAGATCTCTTGGCCACTAACTAAGAAACTGGTTAAGAATCTTAAAGGCCAGGTGGGAGTTTTGCTAGTAGGGAGGGACTATGGGGTAGGGGAAAAGAGGGGAAATTTACCAAATAAAACTTTTTAAAAATGTATTTAAAAATTGTGGTAGAGGAAATTACAGAAGATGGGAGAACATCAGAGAGAGGAAATGCCAGGTAATTACTAAACCTTTACTGCACATTACCTTTAGAGATACTAGGCAGGATCTCTCTGAACCTGGCGTGCGCTGGTTCGTGGCATTGCTGCTATTCATCTTTTTTTTTTTTTTTTTTAATCGAATGCCTTTACTCAAAACAATTAGTGTCAATTGCTTTGGCGGCATTTGTTGTTGATCATTTAGAAGCTGAAGAGTTGCCATTCATAATACCTTGATCCAGTCATTGAATAACACATTTTGCTGTATACACACACGCACAAATACACAAATACAGATCTCGTTTGCAATTTTGAAAAAATTTGTTTTCATCTTCTGTTTTGTCATTCTTTCGGTCATCTCCTGTGATTTTTGCTGACTCATTTTTTTCTTAGTAAATATAAAAAGATGGAACTTTGTGGTAGATTTTGTGTGGGGAAAAACAAAAGGACAGTCAGCATGAAAAATTCCATTATGTTTTTCAGTTACTTTTTTTCCTCCAATAGCAGAGTTGTTCTCCAGCTAATCTTAGTTGGTTAGGAATTACTTAATTTTTTTGTCCTTCATATAAAGAATGAAGGGCACTAAACAACAAGGTACAGATTGCCTTGATAGAGGATTGGTCAGTATTCTGCATTAGGAATAAATAAATGCCCTTCATCTACAGTCATGAGAAGCTACAGTCAATCCCCCTGGGTCCTGGTTTCCTAATTTGTGGCATGGACAATGGTATTACCTAATTTATGATGTTGCTCAGAGAACTGAATGACCTAACATATAAAGATTGCTTCAAAAGTGTTACTGGCCCCCAACAAGTATTTGCTATTGCTATTATTCTGTTATTATACTATAGTATGATAATACCAAGAACTGCAGTGAGGTGAGAGCCAGGAGGATGAGACAAAGGGAAGGGTTAGGATAAGTAAATCTGTTCAGGTAGATTTAAGTAGAATCTGCAAGCAAAGACAGAGGTACATGAAGGTACAGATTTTTGCCTTAACAAAATTAAACACTCTCTTGCAAATTGTATAAAAGGAATTGTCATGCCACTTGAAAAAAAGCTGAATGAAAAGAAAGTAGCATCCTGATGAAATGGGAAATAGTTATACAATTTTAGAATTTTATCAAAGAATGAGTGCTTTTTTATTCTTGTCTCTGGTTATGGAAAAGAATGACTATGGTCGATCAAGGAGAAAAAGCTAAACATACACATTCAGCCGGTACCTATTTACTACGAAAATCTAGATGATTTTCCTTCTAAAAGGTTTTTTACTACCTAACATAAAGGGTGGAAACAAGAATTCAATCACTTCCCAACACTGTAATGTGAACTATTTTCTAGATGTTCTCTACTCATTTCTGGCTGCAATAATGAGAGTTCTTTTGAAACAGTGCCACACAGCAGCGCTAAATATGTGCTCTCCCACACATGGCATATAAGGGAAATCAAGTAGAGAGCAATTTCACTGTTTGCCAAGGTCAACTTTTCTGTTTTTCAAAGAGTAATGTGCTTTCCTTGAAAAATAATGTAATCCTTTCTGCATTGAAATATGGACTTCCTGATAGGGAATTCTTTCTTGAATAATAATATAAATCCATGTTATCTAATGTGACAGTAGACTACTATGTGAAGGTTTAAGAAACAATATTAGTATTAATTTGTTCAAAGGAGATACATTTATTGCTCTTTTTTTCCTTTTCCATTCTCTATCTTTACTAACTAGGTAATATTACTTCATAAAATATGTTTAAAACAGTGAAATGTTTTTTTGTTCTTTTTTACCTGCCAATGAAATTTTCTCCCCATATCTGGAACTAGAAGTCTGTTGGGTAGGCTGACCAGACGTCCTGTTTTAAATGGGACAGAAAACAATGATACTGTCCTGGTTCACACGGTACGTGTGGTCAGCCTAGTCTCACTGGGCTAAATTCAAGGTGTCAGTAGGCTGGCCATAGGTACCATTTGAAAAGGGAAAGTACTGTTGTTTTCTGTCCCATTTAAAATGGGACATCTGGTCAGCCTACTGTGGGGGCTCCACTGATCTTTAGTTGAACATCAAAGATAGCCCTACCTTCTCAGTCTCTTAGAAACAAAACCTGTATGTACACTTACTTAATTTTATTTTAATTTTGGTGTCATGGGGGAAGAGGAGTAGAAAAGATACCATGCTTGTTAAGTTTTCTTTTTTTTTTTTTAATTAAACTTTTTTTTTAATTCATTTTTATTGTTAGACTTATTGGGGTGACATCTGTTAGCAAGGATTACATAGGTTTCAGGCATACAATTCTACAGTGCATTGTCACCTTGTTGTATAATAAGTTCACCACCTAATGTGACTTCTCTGTCCATCACCTTATATTTAGCTTCCCCCCTCCTCTCCCACCCCCTCCCCTTTCTCCCCTCCCTAACCCACTCGTCCCCAAATAAACATTAAACTATTGATTGTGTCCATGGGGTATTTGTTTGTTCATTTCTTTTTTTCTTTGCTTTCAGTTTTATATTCCGCATATGAGTGAAATCATGCAGTTCTTTGTTTTTTCTGTCTGGCTTATTTCACTTAGCATG